>LNAC01000179.1:853296-868628 GCA_002007465.1 Ailurus styani
GAGAACATTGATTCCAGAGCAGAAGATAAAGAAAATTTAAGGAACACATGGGTAGTTCAGTCAGTTATGTGTCCAGCTCTTGATTTGGCTCCAGTCATGATCTAAGGTTGTGGAACTGAACCCTGTGTAGGTCTCCATGCTTAGCAGGGAATTAGCTTGAAATTCTTTCCCTTTGCCCCTTCCTTTTCATCCCCACTCATGTGCTTACTCTTTCTCTCAAATAAATAATCTTTTTTTAAAAATAGAAAGAAAATGAAAACTTATAATTCATTGAATGAATAATCTTACTTTTCATCTTCTGAAACTGTAATTTTGACAATGACAATAGGTGTGTTCAGGATAGAAGAGTTTTGAATATTAACTCACTGAGTAATGTTTTCTTCAATTTAGTGTGTTCTTAGTCTTAGGTGAAACTCATCATATCTATCTATTAGGGAATACTTACTGTTTTGGATGTCCTTTGAAGGACGAAGTCACCATTGCTAGAAAAATGACTTTCTGCTGCAAAGCTCTCCAGATCCAAGTGCTGTCCTTCTTCTCAAGGAATCACTGGAGGAATATATGTTATTAGCTTATAGCATATTTTGATCTTTAATGTTTTCCCAGAGGGGATGGGAGGAGACTGCCTACGCTTAGTCTTCTGAAACCTCTTTGATTCTAACCTGCATTAATGGAAAGAGTCTTCTCANTGCTTCCTCCTCTCTCTCTGCCTGCCTCTCTGCCTACTTGTAATCTCTCTCTCTGTGTCAATTGAATAAATAAAATCTTTAAAAAAAAAAATCCATTATCAACTCCTTATGTGAGCTTCTTTATTTTAAAGACAAAGAGATCAACTCAATGTATTAATATCTACAACATGAACACTAAGAAACATGCACATCATCACTTGTGAATTTCTCCATGAAATCATGAGTTAAGAATGAAATTATTTTGTTCCTGGTGCTATGCCAGTAACTCTTGTTCCCTTTGCCTTTATAATCTACTCTAAGGCCAAGACGAGGGCTTGTCAAACAAATATTTTGCATAAAATATTAAGAAAATATCTGAGATATTATTGTATAATTATTTTGGCATTTTATTTGTCTGAACTTTGTTTTATACAGTAAATCAATCTTTACTGGTAGAAGTTCACAAAGATGTATAATTTCCTTTTCTCTTTTCTATTATTTTTTAATTTATTTTTCCTGATAAAAGAAGAGATGTTTCTGGAGGAAGGCACTAAATCAAGCTGTTAGCTCTGCTCCATTATTTTATACACTTCAGGTTGTTACTGAAAATACCTATATAGAAATTTATATGGTAGCATTAAATAACTTTAGACTCAACGTGTTTCTTCAAGGATGAACAAAGTATTCATACATGGTTTGTATTTAACAGTCATGCAGAAGCCCATTAAAGGGTGAGAGAGAGCTGAGACCTCTAGTTTTCAGGATTTGTATTGAAAGTTTTAATAATGGCACAAATGTTCTACTAAACGCATTGCTTTTTATGGCCTAATTTATCTGGAAGTTGTATTGATGAAAAGTATTTTGGCAACTGAAACTGAACGACAGAATAATGTCCAAGTTCTTACATGCAGCCAAATAATGTACTAGTGTAGTAAATGAAAAGCAAGACAAAGAACCCCTAGGAGACCACATAAAACATAGTATTACAGAATATTAACTCCACTGCACATAGCCAGTAGCATGTGAGCAATATTAAAACAGCAAGTTTGAAGCTACAAACTGCAAAACATTAATTCATTTCCTACTAATGTTTGCCCAAGGGACAGCTTCAGGGTCTGATGGAGATTTATTTTTATAATGTTACTTCCTCACTAACTGACCTTCTTGCTTGGTCCAAATTGCATAAAGAAGGAAAAGAGAATGCTTGTGAAGAGTATTTTTGAGGAAGTAGGCACTTTGTAGATTCTTTCTAAAGACAATCTTCCAAATTAGTTCCGTGATTTTAAAATGGTCTATGAATTAACACAATTTTAAGGTATGATGTGAATGAAGCCAATGAGTATATATATTTTTGAAATACATGATTGAAAGTTTCCGAGTTTGTGCCAGCATTTGATTAATTCTGCAAATCCATGGCAAGTGTGGGAGTTGGTAGTATAAATAAACCACTTCTACAGTGTACAAGAGCAATTTATGTCACCCAAACATTTTTTAAACATCATGGCATACTGAATTTATGAAGTCAATGTACTTATTTTGATAGGAAAGCATATTCTCATGGGGGCCAACAGGGGAGTATTTTATCATTGTGTATAAATAGAAATGGATGATCTGTATTATGATTTACTGTATAGGCTGTTTCAAATGTTTTAAAAGTTTTAACTCAAATTCCAGCCCTATTTCCAATTGCAGCCTTCCTTGTTGCCAAAATAAATATTAGGTTCTCTGAAAATAGAGTAGAATGAGGTCTATTTGGAAAATTTATGTGTTGATACTTTTGATGTGAATTTCACTACCCCTTGTTCAGCTCCCACTCACAGTTCTAATTTCCATATGGCCTTTGTAAGGTCCAATAAGTCTGAATTTCACATGGTAAATGACAGTTTTTAAAAGCACCACCCTGAATATCAATATTTGTAAATCTTTATTTAAAATTGTTGACATCATAATAGTGAGAATTTAAGTTAGACTTATAGCAGTCTATATAGTGACATGACATTGTTAATTGTGTTGCACATATATTTTTATAAATTAATAAATTAATTAGCATATCTATTATACATTGAAAGATACCTTTAGTTTTCTAAGATAGTAATGAAATCTTTAAAATGAGCCTTCGAGTACTTCTGTAGTGTTAAATTACCATTATTCAGAATTTATGATAATTCAGACTGCAAAAGTTTTCTTTGAATTATTCATGTAGTGATAAAGCTTAAAAAGTAGAACATACAGAAAAATAGCATGGCTGTTTAATGAATGAGAATGAATGCATTATTGTGACAATTTTAGCTTAGTTTTTTTAGTAGCATTCATTATAAGTGATTATCTGTTTTCTACATTCACCAAATGAGTTTCAGATGTGTAATATTTAGCTCTTAGAACATCACTTCCTATGTTCTACCTATTCTTGAAAGAATTAAAGTACATCTTGACTATCTTAATTTGGATTATCCTTATAATTAGTGATATTTTATTGCATATAAATATCTAATGTACTGGAATCAATATGTATGTTTTATATAATTCAAATTTTATGTTTAGCATAATTTAATATACATATACAAACATATATATATATATGAAAATAATAAAGTGCCCATAGAAATCCTGAGATGATTAAAAAAAGACTCACTGGGCACCTGGGTGGCTCAGTGGGTTAAAGCCTCTGCTTTCAGCTCAGGTCATGATCTCAGGGTCCTGGGATCGAGGCCCGCGTCGGGCTCCCTGCTCGACGGGGAGCCTGCTTCCTCCTCTCTCTCTCTCTGCCTGCCTCTCTAACTACTTGTGATCTGATCTCTCTCTGTGTCAAATAAATAAATAAAATCTTTAAAAAAATTAAAAAAAAATAAAAATAAAAAAATAAAAAAAGACTCACTGNCTTGTGATCTGATCTCTCTCTGTGTCAAATAAATAAATAAAATCTTTAAAAAAATTTAAAAAAATAAAAATAAAAAAATAAAAAAGACTCACTTAATTTTCAGAAGACAAAAAGTAGAACTTTTGATAATGAATATGATGAAATATCTGTTTTACTTTTATGACATACTACTTACATATTACATACTTATGTTCCACATCACAAGTGTGACTTAATAGAATATGCATAGTATCTAGTGCATGTATTGACTATCTTGCTAGAATCTCATTCAATACAGTACATTCACCAATTTTAATTATGTTATCACATTGATTTTTTTTTTTAAGAGAGGTGGGGACAGAGGGAAAGGAAGAGAGAGAATTCCAAGCAGGCTCCATGTCCAGCACATGAAGCCCCCCCCTCAAGGCGGGGCTCAATCTCACAGCATTGAGACCATGACCTGAGCCAAAATCAAGAGTTGGACTTAACTGATTGAGCCACCCAGGTGCCCCTGCACACTGGTTTTTAATATAGACTTTTGAAGACTGCAAAAATGGACTAATATGGCTTACCACATGTTTTCTATTCTGGACCATTTTTTTTTTCCTTTTTGATTATTAGCTTGTCATGTCTATGGGATGAGTTATTTCACTAGTTTCTTTCCCTGACCACCCATTAGAAATGCCTCGGGAATTTTTAAATATATCAGTGTCTGGTCTCCCAGATTCTTGATTAAATTGATATGGGGCATGACCCAGGCATGGTCATTTTAAAAATAATTCTTAGGCGTGCCTGGATGGCTCATTCAGTTAAGTGTCTGACCCTTGGTCTCAGCCCAAGTCTTGATTTCAGGGTGCTAAGTTCATGCCCAGCATTGGGCTTCACACTGGGCATGGAGCCTACTTTAAAATAATAGTGATAACGACAACAAAAACAATAATAATAATAATATAATTCCTAAACTGATGCTATATGCAAGGCAGAATTGAAAACTTCTGGGATCTGGGATAAACTGAATGGCCCCTTCCTACAAAAAGAAAATAGTCATTTTTCAAAATCTTTACCACAAAACAAAGAAAAATGAAGAGAAGATCTTATAGGTCCCATGCTTTAGTCCTTTACCTTTAAACATTATTATCAGCTGTTTTTCCTTACTTCCCACTGCTGCCATTTCCTTTAAATTCCATCTAGAGCTGGCACTGTTTCAATTAAACATATCTTGGCATCATATATAATACAACTAGGTAAGAATTAAGTCTTTTTAAGATGTAAACATGCAATTTACCAGTTTGTAATTGCCCACATTAAATACTATACTCTCGATTTTTATAATCAACATAGGGTCCAACTAGTGATTTTACTTTTAAATGAGGCTTTCAAAATGAAATAAAAGGATTTTTTAAAGAGCAACCAATAGTGTGAAATTACTATATTAGTTTAATATATAATGAATTGAGAGGAGTTACATATAGGAACACTGACTTCTTTATCATGGATTTCAACTTTCTGATAACTGTGGACCCAGTGAATAAATGAATGAATGTCACTTCTTATTATATCTTTTCTTATTATATCACCATTATAAAAATATGAATATATGTATATTAACTGCTTTCTGATTTTACCAGGCTCTGTTTTTAGACATGGGTCATAAATTATTTTAATTTATAAAATAATTTTCTATACAATTATATACAAATACACAACAATAAACTATATAATATAATTTAACCCATGTTAAAGTATAGCGCACACACACACACACACACACACACACACACACTTTTTATGGCATATAACTCCAAATTTGAAGAATTAAACAAAACTTAGCAGGAAAAGCAACTTTGAAAATCAGTGATACTTCCTATAAAAGATACATGTCACATTGATCAACCCAGGACAAATTCTGATCAAGTAGTCAAAAAAAGTGGGTAGGACATATGACATTCTAGTTTCCATAGTGCTGCTTTTGCTACAAGTATGCCTGCCTCTCTATAACATTCCGCCCTCAACAGAACCTGAGTTTTCTAAATTAATGAATGACCCTTCTCTCACTTGGTTGCTCCTTAGGGTCAACCTTAAGGTTGCTCCTAGGGTCGCCCTTAACTTTGTATCTTTCAACTTATATCACATCAATCACCATATCTTGTTTACCCTATCTCCTTGACTCTGAATCTTTCACTTTGCCACTTCAACATTATTACCCTTATATAAGCTACCACTATCCCTTATGTGATTCAAAAAAAATTACCTTATTCAAAAAATTGTACTTACCTTAATTATAACTTATCTGTCAAGTTATTCAAATATATATAAACATATATATATATATATATATATAAAATTTAAAACCTTTCTCAGAGTTTTAACCGTGATTTGACAGATACTTCAACCTCTTCTTAATTTCTGTGGTGTCTCAAGATATGAATGAAGAAGAAGGAGCTAGGATCCTAGGCTGGGTTGGCATTTCAGAATATATTGTTCAGGAAAGATTTCAGAAATATTAGTGATGACTCTGGTGTCTTTGCTCACATTGAGCTGTGAGCTGCTTCATGGGTGTCTTTAGGAGTCAGCACCATGACAGAAGAAATCAAGACCAAAATCAAGAACTACAGACTGTCCCTTTTGACAGCAGCTTTCCCAACCAGAACCAGACCCGGAACTGCTGGCAGAACTACCTGGACTTCCACTACTGTGAGAAGGCAATGACTGCTAAAGGGGTTGATGTTTCCATGTGCAAATAGTACTGGCATGTGTACAAGTCCCTCTGCCCATATCCAGGGGTCAGCCTGGGACAACTGCAGCACAAAAGGCATGTTTCCTGGGAAGATCTGAACTGGATCCACCCACCTTTCCTTTGTCCCCCATTCTTTTCCCAGGATGCTGAAGGGGGACCTGTGTACATGGTGATCCCCACCTTGGGATCCTGAATCGTGGTTGAACTAATAATAAATACTCAATGGAAACATGTAAAAGAAAAAAGAAATATTGGTGGAGATAAGAGAGGAAATAGCAACAGGAAATAAACAAAAATGTGAATGTGGAAGGCACATATTAAGGATAATCTCATTGCATATAAAAGAAACTTCAATTAATAAGCCTATACTTGGAATGTAGTTTGATCACGTAATAAGTCTGGAGGAAAGACTTTGCTAGTTGAATAGCTTAATGATATCAGAGACCTGGGCCAACATCTAAACACACACCAACTTATATTGTTTTAGCCTTTATAATTAAAACTTATATTGTGCTTACTCTGTGCCACATACTCTTCTACTATATGTATATACCTATATATGCATATGTATATACTATACATACTTATACTGTATACTTAGTATATAGAGAGATATATACATACATATTTATATATTTTTACCAGAAAATTGATTTTTTAAATATTCAGAGTTGTTCCTGATTCATGATGTGAGTTGATGTGCTTAAGAATCAAATGGAATTTTTTTAAGATTTATTTATTTATTCATTTGACAGAGAAAGACACAGCAAGAAAGGGAACACAAGCAAGGGGAGTGGGAGAGGGAGAAGCAGGCTTCCCGCTGACCAGGCAGCCTGATGCGGGGCTCCATCCTAGGACTCTGAGATCATGACCTGAGATGAAGGCAAACGCTTAACGACTGAGCCACCCAGGGGCCCTTCAAATGGAATTCTTGATTAAAAATACAAATATCCAGCTTTGAATGACCCATTGGACCAGATGGGTTTAATAGTTATATTTATAACATTCCATCCTAAAATGGCAGAATACACATTCAAGAATTCAGCAAAATATTAGCTAACTCATACAATAATACATTAAAAAGATCATTCACCACAATCAGGTGGGATTTATTCCTGGGTTTCAAGGGTGGCTCAATATTCACGAATCAATCAACATGATATATCACATCAATTAGAAAAAGAATAAGAACCATATGATCATTTCAATAGATGTAGAAAAAGCATTTGACAAAGTACAATGTCCATTCATGTTAAAAACACTCAAGAAAGTAGGAATAGAGGGAGTATATCCGAACATAATAAAAGCCATGAATGAAAAACCCACCACTAATATAATCCTCAATGAGGAAAATCTGAGAGCTTCTCCCCTAAGGTCAGGAACAGGACAGGGACGTCCACTCTCACCAGTTTTATTCAACATAGTACTGGAAATCATTGTCACAATAATCAGATAACAAAAACAAAGATATCCAAATCAGTAGGGAAGAAGTAAAATTTTCACTATTTGCAGATAACATGATACTCTATATAGGAAACCTGAAAGACTCCACCAAAAAACTGGTAGAACTGATAAATAAATTTAGTAACATTGCCAATACAAAATCAATACAGAAATCTGTTGTATTTCTATACACCAATAATGAAGCAGCAGAAAGAGAAATTAAGAAAATAGTCCCACTTATAATTACACCAAAAATAATAAGAAATCTAGGAATAAAATTAAGCAAAGAGATGAAAGACCTATACTCTGAAACTATAAAACACTGATGAAAGAAATTGAAGATAACACAAAGAAATGGAATGACATTCCTTGCTCATGGATTGGAAAAAAAATATTGTTAAAATGTCTATATTACCCAAAGCAGTATACACATTAAAGAAATCCCTATAAAAAATACCAACAGCATTTTTCACAGAACTAGAATAAATAATCCTAAAATTTTTATGGGACCATAAGACCCTATATAGCCAAAGCAATCTTAAAAAAAGAAAAGAAAAGCTGGAGGCATCACAATTCTGGATTTCAAGTTATATTAGAAAGCTGTACTACTCAAAACAGTATGGTCCTGGCAAAAAGACACATATGTCAATAGAGCAAAATAGAAAATAGCCAAGATATGGAAGTGGTCCAAGGGACTATTGATTGATGAATGGATAAAGAATGAATGGATAAATTCAGCCATAAAAAAGAATGAAATCTTGCCATTTGTAACGACATGGTTGGAGCTAAAGAGTATAATGCTAAGTGAAATAAGTCAGAGAAAGATAAATATCATATAATTTAACTCATATGTGGAATTTAAGAAATGAATAAGCAAAGGGAAAAAAGAGAGAGAGACAAACCAAGAAACAGACTCAACTATAGAGAATAAACTGATGGTTACCAGAGGAGAGATGGGAAAGGGGATGAATGAAATAGGTGATGGGGATTAAGGAGTACCCTTGTCATGATGAGCACCGTGTGATTAAAATAAAAACCTAAAAATTTTTTTTAATTTAAAAATACAAATACCCAGAAAGCACAATTTAAGATTCCAGATCAATAGAGTGTAATGTGAGGAAATACCTATATTTTTTAAAAGAAGCTGATATTGATACGAAATGACATTTGATAACCACTATGTGAACTATATACTAAGTCTTATTTCCACAGGATACTTGAGGAAATGTAAGAGCTGAAAATAAGAATTTGGTTGTTTAATGGCCTCTGGTCCATAGGGGAAGATTGTTTAGGTATGTTATTATTTTAATCATAGTCCTGCAGTTTTATTTATTTTTTTTTAAAGATTTATTTATTCNCCACTATGTGAACTATATACTAAGTCTTATTTCCACAGGATACTTGAGGAAATGTAAGAGCCGAAAATAAGAATTTGGTTGTTTAATGGCCTCTGGTCCATAGGGGAAGATTGTTTAGGTATGTTATTATTTTAATCACAGTCCTGCAGTTTTAAAGATGATAAAAAACTGCAACAGATGAAAAAAGTTAATATAAATGGAATACTATAGACTTTTCAATCCAAGTGATAAAAACACAATAATTAGATACCTTTCATGAAGGGAGGGATAGTTGAAGTTTTTCTTTAAAAAAGAAAAGCCTTTAAAATTCCAAATTAACCATAATAATAAGATGTTTATCTTCTTTTATTCCCACCAGCAAAATTATCAAACTATATATCTGAATTCTAAATGAGATCCATTAATAATGAATAAGATGTAATAGTGAGTACTTAGATTGTTAGTAAATGTTACAGAGGTACAGTATGCTTAATATGTATTTAGTAGAAAGCTCCAAAGTTAAAAAATTAAAGTGTCCTAAGACTGGTGTCTAAGTGTATAATTATCGTACTTTAGTACTTCAGAGTATTCCTTGTTCCTTCTGGGCAGTGGGCAAGACTATTCANTTTCTCTGCCTCCTTGTGATCTCTCTCCCTCTGTGAAATAAATAAATAAAATCTTTAAAAAAAAAAAAAAACACAATCATTAGATACCTTTCATGAAGGGAGGGATAGTTGAAATTTTTCTTTAAAAAAGAAAAGCCTTTAAAATTTCAAATTAACCATAATAATAAGATGTTTATCTTCTTTTATTCACCACCAGCAAAATTATCAAACTATATATCTGAATTCTAAATGAGATCCATTAATAATGAATAAGATGTAACAGTGAGTACTTAGATTGTTAGTAAACGTTACAGAGGTACAGTATGCTTAATATGTATTTAGTAGAAAGCTCCAAAGTTAAAAAATTAAAGTGTCCTAAGACTGGTGTCTAAGTGTATAATTATCGTACTTTAGTACTTCAGAGTATTCCTTGTTCCTTCTGGGCAGTGGGCAAGACTATTCAAATGGTATCTTATTTCTGATGGAATAGGTTGATGAATATGTTCCTATGCAACACTCCATTTTAACTCCTCTTCCTATAACACTACTGTAAACTTCTCTCCCCACAGTCAACACTAAGTTCCATGAAGCTTATTTCAAAGTTATTTTTTGTGTCATCACTCTTTTTTTTAAATCTTATTTATTTATTTGGCAGAGAGAGAGAGATCACGAGTATAGGCAGAGAGGCAGACGGTGGGGGGGGGGAGCAGATNTTCCCTGCTGAGCAGGGAGCCCAATGCGGGGCTCGATCCCAGGACCCTGAGATCATGACCTGAGCCAAAGGCAGAGGCTTAACCCACTGAGCCACCCAGGAGCCGCTGTGTCATCACTCTTGACCTATCAGTAACATTGGCATACTTGTTCACTTCTTCATCTTTAAAAGATGTTCTTCACTTGATTTCCAGGACACTTTCTCTTGGTTTTCCTCCTAGTCACTGAAAATTCTTTTTCATTAGTCTATATTGATTACTCTTCTTCTCTGAATTTTTTAAATAGCAAAATTTCCAAGTTGTAATTCTTGAATCCTTTCTCTTTCCTGTCTATTTTCATTCTCTAGAAACCTTATCTAGTCCTTGGGCTTAACTACTATCTATATGTTCAAAGCATCTAAATTTGCATCTCCATTCTACACTTATTTCCTAAATCCTAACTCATATATCTATTTGTTTACTCAGTGTTGCAATTTGAATATCAAATAAATGAATCAAAACTTAAGTCTTGATCTTGCTCCCCAAAACTTACCTTTTTAGTCTTTTCTCATCTCAAGATGGCAACTCTCTTTCCAGTTGCTCAAGCCTTATATATTGATGTCATTATTGACTCTGTCTTTTTTTTTTTAAGATTTTATTTATTTATTTCACAGAGGGAGAGAGATCACAAGGAGGCAGAGAGGCAGGCAGAGAGAGAGAGAGAGGGGGAAGCAGACTCCCCGCCAAGCAGGGAGCCCGATGCGGGCCTCGATCCCAGGACCCTGAGATCATGACCTGAGCCGAAAGCAGAGGCATTAACCCACTGAGCCACCCAGGCGCCCGACTCTGTCTTTTTTTAAGTCAACCATGCCACATTCCATTTACATGCTACATCTAATTCAGCCTATATTAGGCCTACCTTAAAAATGTAGTGAGAATTCTATTCATTTTCATTACTGCTAACATTCTAATCTGAACTACCACCATATATCACTTTATTACTCCTAACAGATCTATCTCATTGTTTCTGCTCTTGTCCATCTATCAGCTTTTTAAAACAGCACATAGAAGATTTACTTTGAAAATAAGCCCAATAATTTCATTATTTGGAACTCTTCAATGGTTCCCATTTTCCTTCCTCCTAATCCTATATGATCTTCTTGTCTCGCCATCAGTCATCCCACCTTAGCCATGCCAGCTATGTATTGAGTACTCGCATACCCCAGACAGTCTCCCACCACCAAGGTAGCACGTTAGGGGTTTATCAGTTCTAACTAAAGCACTTTTCTCCCAGATGTCTGCATTGCCAAATCACATCTCTCTCAAGTCTTTGCTCAAATCTCACCTTCTTAAGGATGAAAATGATGACTAGTCCACCTCAAAATACAACCACCTTACCTAACTTTTCCTCAACTTTGACAATCCCAATAATTTTTTCTGTTTACTTTGTTTCTTTTTGCATAACTTTTGTCACCTTCCTACATAGTGCATAATTTACTTATAAATTATGTTTACTCCTTACAGCATATCTATTCCTGCTAAAACAAAAACTTTTTGAGTCAGTAGCTTGGGGTTTATCCCTTACTTTGTAAATAATTAATTGTATGAACTTGGAAAACTCCTTTGACCTTTGTGGAAACTGATTTTCTCATTGGTTAAAACCAGAGATTCCACTGGTGGTCTCTAAGTCCCTTCCAACTGTGTCCAACTCTTAAGTATTTTGTTTTTTTTTTCCTTTTGGCAAAACTCAGCTGCATTATAAATTTTAAAATTGGATTTTACTCGACAGAAAGTCTATGAAATTGGCTGTTGGAAACACAAGTGTCCAGCGGTAGTGTTAATAATTAGTTCCTTCACTGAAACTGGATTACTTTTTATAAAAACTTCCCCCTTTTCCCCAGAGATGACTGCATTTTTCAAGGTAAACTATCTTTTCAATTTAATGCAGTTAAAACCCAAGCAATTATAAAGGTTTTTTTATTGTAATTACATGCTTTATTTGGATTTAGAGTACAGCTACAGAATTACTATAAAGACTTACTCTGTGTTGAAAGCAGGTGGGCTGCAGGATGAAAAACATTTAGAGTACAAATAAAGAAAGTTACACAATACATGGATATAATTGTGAGGTGTAATTAAAAGATAAATTGAATTTCTAGTCATTGAATTCATTTATCTCATTTCAAGTGGAAAATAATAGTTTACCTAAAGATGTTACTTTAATTGTCTAAGCAAGAGATTGGTTGAATCATACTCACATTTCTAATTTCGTGTGCAGAGTCCTGTTTTTAGGTTACTTTGAGGGAAATGATGAACATTTCTTTTTAATTCATAGGATATTATTCCTTTAAAGTTGTCAGCTCAAGGCTGAAATCTCTTTTGGAACCTGAGAAATGGGTGGCCATTTCTGTAGGTCTACTGCTCACTTCAGCAGCCTTCTCAAGAACCAGTGGCAGAATCAAATTATCAGAGGTCATGAAAAGCCTGCTTTGGGCAATGTGTATCACACTGGAAGCCAATCACTGATGCAGTCATAATTTTTATGAACATTGCACATTCAGCCAATAGCTCAAGAGAATTTAAGAATTGAACAGTCCACCCACATCCCAACCCATAGATTGCTGCCAATTCACAAGACTCTGGGTCTCACTAAAAATTGACTTGTTAAAAACATTCAATTCTAGCAATTTATTTAACTTTGAAAGCATTGTTGGCAGACCTGCTCCACTTTAAGTAACTATTGTATTTGTAAATTATTTTGTTCTGATGAAATATGACACACATACAAGCATAAATATTTACTCTGTATGGAGGGCTCTTCATTGTAATTCAAAAGACTTATTTCTTGAAGGGCATACTTTGTGTTTAGTAATTCAAATACTATATTTAATTCTTCATCAATGTTTTATTACTGGATTTTCACTTGAAAAATCCCTATAGATTTGAATTATATTCTCATTCATTGCCCTTTGTAAGCTCATTTCTGAACATATTTGTATATATGAAGCAATTGGAACATAGACAATTTTTGCTTTTGAAAAAAATGCAGCAAATTTGGATTGATATATATATATATGACTCCTAAATATAAAGATGGAATACATTTAAATACATTTAATACATAAGTGATGAATCACTAAATTCTACTCCTAAACCAGTATTGCACTATATGTTAACTAACTAGAATTTAAATAAAGATTTGAAAAAAAGTTACATTTAAAAATTTACAAGTACAAAAAAATTAAAAAATACATTTGAACATTTTCCTTATCATTCAATGCATAGAAGCAAATTTATTTTTTGACTAAATTAATAGGTTTTTTAAACAATGAAATGACTGCTTTTCATGACAAAACTGACTATAGGCAATATTTATTATGATTTACCAGAAGAAAGAGTAAAGAGGCATAAAATAAAAATCACTTTTCATAATACGTGTAAGATCATATATATGACTAAACCCAAGATATATTGTCATTTTTACTAAATATTACATAAATATTTGACTAAAGATAGATATCTTTCCATTATTTTTCTAAGTTTTCTGGAGACCTACTATGACCAGTGTATTTCACAAGCCTCTGCCATCTATTAAAATTTTAAATGACTTTGCCGAGCAGCTTATACCAAAAGCTAATACATTTTCAACATGTGCCTTATATAGGGCTATCTTGACTTTATTTTTGCTTAATATTAGTAACAGCAGTTGCCTATGTTTGAATCCTATGGCACATAGACCTCCCTAAACAGGAAGGCTGGGACTAATTAAATACAAAGAGTTCATCAACTCTTATAATACAGCTTATATCATTGTCTGAAGTATCTGCAAAATATGCTTAATTTTATGTTAGAAGACATCAGAATGAGTGAAACAAAAATTAATGTAAAATACTAAAATCTAAAATGCATAAAGGGAATCAGGCAATTCTAAATGTGCTGGTTATGCATCTTCATTAGCAATATAATTAATAATTGTCCCCTAATATAATGTTTAGTTATACTGTCTATAAAGAAGCATATTAGAAAAAAACATTCACCAAATATTAGCAGAATGAGTTTAGTCATGATCACTAATTATCTATAATAGAACTCTATGAACTCAATTTATGTTCAGAAATAGATCTGTAAATACTGGAATCATGCAAATAAGTGTTCATATGGTCCGTAACCTCTTATTAATTCATAATTTCAAAAGATATTTTGTAAAGACAATTAAGGGCTTCTTAAAGTATAAATATCATCAATATTTAGTAATTATATAGTTAAAAGATTAAAATGTCCTGCATTTAGATTAATTTGACAAGATTATTATAGAACTAATCATTTAATAGAGATACATGGATAAGGTAAAGTGTTGGCTAATTATAGCAATCTCAACTTGAAAATTATGTATATTTATTTGTTGAAAACATGTTATTCAAAACAAAATATTCTGTCACTCTAATCTAGATTTTATTTGTAATCTCTGTCCACTAACTTTAATTATTTGTGCTGCTTTTGTGTGCTATTATTACTGATGTATACTGACATTCACCATATTTTAATGTAGCTATTAATATCAACATAATACTGGCCTCATAAAGTGAGTTTGGAAATATTTTTCTTCTTTCTCTATTTTCTGAAAGAATTTATTAAAACTAGTTATTTCTTCTTTATGTTTTGTGTTGGACTTAACTTTTCTTTGTGAAATGAATTTAGTTACTAATTCAACTACTTTACTAGTTGTAGATCCATTCACATGTCCTATTTTCAGCTTCTTTGGAAAAAATAGTATGAAGTAAAAGTAATGAGTAGATAAATGTATATTTTTATGATTTGTCCAAATTTATAAAGTTGTATTACTATCAATTTAAGAGCAAGTTTTAAGATACTCACTTTTTTGGTGCATTTCCAAAATATTCATGTCAGTATTCCTAGAAATAACTGTTTCAAATTCAGAGTTTACTGCTCTGTAATATTTAATTAAGTGATATAATTACAATAAGAGGTACAACTA
>LNAC01000179.1:876372-922035 GCA_002007465.1 Ailurus styani
GAGATCTTTCTAATATCCAATGCCATTATGACTCCTGACTTGTTTAACTGGATTTGAATGATCAAGTGAAGACTTCATTAAGTCTTGGCAACGTCTTTGCAATTTTTTTGGTTGTCCAATATATCTTTTTGGAATGCTAAAGTATTGTTATTTGGAGCATTAAATATACTGGGACATAAAAGAGGGAGGGACATTTTAAATTGGTGTTGTATGTCTTGTGAGACTCTTGAGTAATTAAGGTTGTATGGATACTATCTTATTTAGTGTAAGCATGGTCTCTTTGGTATATTGGAATAATATATCAATGATAGTAGTTATTAAGAACATAGTCTTATGAAGTTATATGTTATAACTTAATAAACTATATATGTTATAAGTCCTATAAACATTACAATGAGTAGCTAAGCAACCCTAACTTTCTCTTAATGCTTTACCAGGGGGAAATCCAGGCTTTGTAGAGTTTGTTATTGGTAGTGTTCTGTAAATTTTAGGACTATTATCAAATTTGTAATAAGCTTTATCAAATTTCTTTCACTTATGGGCTACATGATTCATATCATTTCAAGTTTAGTTGTGCACTCATTAATTGGTATATCTCAATGTCATGGTTGTACTATCATATTATTTTTGTTATTTCATCAATGTCAGCATACAATAAATATTTTATCCAGAATTTTAGTTAATTTGGCAGTGAGTTCTATTTATCCATTTACTAATTCAGCCATAATATTGGAAACAATAGGATTAGAAAGATGTCTGCTTCCTTTATTTTAATGTATGTTCACCAGGAATTCTTCTGATATATAACATGGTATATGAGCAGACTGAGTCATGAAAGTGAGCGGTCTGTGTAAATGACATGTATATATTCTCTTACCAGATCCAGTTTCATAATAAATATGTAAAGTGACATTCTAGTGTAAAGATTCATCCATTTCTCAAGACCAATGTACTTTGAAGCAGAAGAGGGGAAACATGTTTTTAAAATGACAAAACTAAGGACTAGATTTTCAATATACAGTGCTTTAACTGATATACAAATGCTCTAACCAGTGTTTTGAATAGGCTCGACAACTGTCCTCTCCCTTATACATGATTCATTTGGGTGATGAAGATGATTTTAAATGACTTAGAAGAATAAAGTAGGCTATATTCATATGAATATATGTGAATAAGAGAGCATTATATGATTTAACTGACTCACATTTGTATTATTTATAAATTAGAGACAATTTTGAGCATTGGCAGTCGGCTGCTGCTGTACTGGAAGTATTTGCTGAATGAGAGGAAACAAGGTCTACTGAACACTTGGAAGTGGAGGAAAATGAATGGAAATAATACTGAAAAATGTCACCTACTGCAACTACTAATTGTTAGTACATCTTTAGCATTTTATTGAAAATGACTTCAGAGATCATCAAATATCATTTATCAAATTGTAGTTCTGTGTGTGTATGTGAAAACCATTTCAAGTTCTTTAGTATCTTTTGGTTCCAAGAACAAAATCAAATAAGCAAAACCTTGTATAAACATTTATTCCATTTATAATTCAGAATCCCAAGGCACAGCTAGTAAGAGGCATTGACATAGGTATTTATCAAGTATGTATTATGTGCTAGCTCAGGGCTACGTGCTCAGGCATAGGGCTTTTAACTCCAGTGCTATGTACTTTCCAGCAGCAAAATGTCAAGCAAATGAAAGGATTTTTCTCTTTATTGTAACCATGTTATCATAACATGAATCTATAGTATGAGACTCAATTGTCCCCAGTATAGTTTCCAAGGCTTCACCCCACTCCAAGAGCATAACTCTGAATGTCTTTATAGGATTTGCATTGCTTTTTCTGAGGACCAATCAGCTACAATTTTTTGGGAGATGACCCCTCTTGTTGTCCTGCTTCTGTTTTCTCTTTCAGTAAAAACAGAGTAAGGAGAGGCTACCATGATTTACTATTTTTACTCCCTGCTTTGAATGTGGTGGTCATAAATGTAGATCCATTTCTCCAAATGTTTGATTTGGAGTCATTAAATTTCTAGTCTGTCAGCATTGTGTTATCCTTAATTCTCTCCTTAATTGGTGATTAAGTGTAAGGCATTTACATGCAAAAATGTTCAGTAGCCAGGCCTACCTAAAGAAACAAAAGTCTCAAATACATAACCTAACTTTACACCTAAAGGAGCTAGAAAAGGAACAGCAAATAAAGCCTAAAGCCAACAGAAGAAGGGAAATAATAAAGATTAGAGCAGAAATGAATGATATAGAAACAAACAAAAAAAAGTAGTAGAACAGATCAATGAAATTAAGAGCTGTTTCTTCAAAAGAATTAATAAAATTGATAAACCAGACTTATCAAAAAGAAGAAAGGACCCAAACAGATAAAATCACAAATGAAAGAGGAGCGATCACAACTAACACCACAGAAATAAAAACAACTAAAAGAATACTATGAAAAAGTATGTGCCGACAAACTGGGCAATCTGAAGGAAATGGATAAATTCCTAGAAACTAAAACCACAGGAAGAAATAGAAAATTTGAACAGACCCATAACCAGCAAAAAAAATTGAATTAGTAATAAAAAAATCTCCCAAAAAACAAAAGTCCTGGGCCAGATGGCTTCTCAGGGGAATTCTACTGGACATTTAAAGAAAAGTTAATATGTATTATTCTCAAACTGTTCCAAAAAACAGAAATGGAAGGAAAACATCAAAACTCATTCTACAAAGCCAGCATTACTTAGATTCTAAAACCAGACAGAGACCTCCACTAAAAAGGAGAATTACAGGCCAATAACCCTGATGAACATGGATGCAAAAGTTCTCAACAAGATACTAGCAAATTGAATTAAACAGTACATTAAAAGAATTATTCACCACGATCAAGTGGGATTTATTCCTGGACTGCAGGGTTGGTTCAGTATTTGCAAATCAATCAGTGTGATACACCACATTAATAAAAGAAAGGTAAGAACCATATGATCCTGTCAATAGATCCAGGAAAAGCATTTAAGAAAATACAGAATCCATGATACAGCATTCTTAATAAAAACCCTCAACAAAGTAGGGATGAATGGAACATACCTCAATGTTATAAAGGACATATATCAAAGACCCATAGTTAATATCATCCTCAATGGGGAAAAACTGAGAACCTTTACCCTATGGTCCTATGATTAGGAGAAGAGAGGGATGTCTACTCTCACTATTACTACTTAACATAATACTGGAAGTCATAGCTTCAGCAATAAGACAACAAAAAGTAATAAAAGGCATCTGAATTGGCAAAGAAGAAGTCAAACTTTCAATATTTACATATGACATGATGCTCTGTGTTGATAACCCAAAAGACTCCACCAAAAAATTGCTAGAAATAATACGTGAGTTCAGCAAAGTCGCAGGTTACAAAATCAATGTACAGAAATCTACTGTACTTCTACACACCAATAACAAAGCAGCAGAAAAGGAAATTAAGGAATTGATCCCTTTGCAGTTGCACCAAAAATAATAAGATACCTAGGAATAAACCTAACTAAAGAGGTAAAATATCTGTATTCTGAAAAATATAGAACACTTACGAAAGAAATTGAAGAGGACACAAAGAAATGGAAAAATATTCCATGCTTGTGGATTGGAAGAATGAACACTATTTTAAAAAGTCTATACAACCCAAATCAATCTACCCATTTAACGCAATACCTACCAAAACACTGCCTGCAGTTTTCACAGAGCTAAAACAAACAATCCTAAAATTTGTATAGAACCACAAAAGACCGTATATAACCAAAGCAATCCTGAAAAAGAAAAACAAAACTGGAGGCATCACAATTCTGGATTTCAAGCTCTATTACAAAGCTGTAGTCATCAAGACAGCATGGTACTGGCATAAAATCAGACATACAGATCAATGGACGAGAATAGAAAATCCAGAAATGAACCCACAACTGTATGGTCAACTAATTTTCAAAAAGCAGGAAAGAATGTACAATGGAAAAAAGACAGTTTCTTCAATAAATGGTGTTGGGAAAACTGGACAGCAACATGCAGAAGAATGAAACTGGACCATTTTCTTACACCATATACAAAAATAAATTCAAAATGGATGAAAGATCTAACTGTGAGACAGGAAAACATCAAAATCCTAGAGGAGAACACAGGCAGCAACTTCTTTGGCCTCAGCCATGGCAACTTCTTACTAGATATGTCCTGTGGCATGGGAAACAAAAGCAAAAATGAACTATTGGGACTTCATCAAGATAAGTCTTCTGCAAAGTGAAGGGAACAATCAACAAAACCAAAAGGCAGCCTACAGAATGGGTGAAGATATTTGTAAATCACATATCTGATAAAGGGTTAGTATGTAAAATCTACAGTTATTTTTAGTAGTTTGAACTCTTTGTGGACTTCTTATAGATCAAACTCAACACCCAAAAAATAATCCAGTTAAAAAAAATCAGAACACATGAAGAGACAGTTTTTCAAAGAAGACATCCACATGGCTAACAGACACATGAAAAGATGCTCAACATCACAGATCATCAGGGAAATACAAATAAAAAATCATAATGAGGGTTCCTGGGTGGCTCAGTGGGTTAAAGCCTCTGCCTTCGGCTCAGGCCATGATCTCAGGGTCCTGGGATCGAGCCTCACATCAGGCTTTCTGCTCAGCAGGGAGCCTGCTTCCCCCTCTCTCTCTCTGCCTGCCTCTCTGCTTACATGTGATCTCCCTCTCTCTGTCAAATAAATAAAATCTTTAAAAAAAATCATAACGAGATACACCTCACACCTGTCAGAATGGCTAAAATTAACAACTGGTATTGGTGAGGATGTGGAGAAAGGGGAACCCTCTTGCACTGTTGGTGGGAATACAAATTGGTGTAGCCCCTCTGGAGAACAGTATGAAGGTTTCTCAAAAAGTTAAAAGTAGAACAACCCTACAACCCAGCAATTGCACAACTAGGTATTTACCCAAAGAATAAAAAAATACTGACTCGAAGGGATACATACAATAGCCAAACTATGGAGAGAGCCCAAATGTACGTCAACTGATGAGTGGATAAAGAAGATGTGGTATATGTATGTATGTATACACACACACAAACACACACACACACAAAATTGAATATTACTCAGCCATAAAAAAGAATGAAATCTCACCATTTACAATGTGGATGGAGCTAGAATGCATTATGCTAAGTGAAATAAGTGAGTCAGAGAGAAACAAATACCATATGATTTCACTCATATGTGGAATTTAAGAAATAAAACAAATCAACATATAGGAGGGGGGAAAAGGACAGAGGAAATAAGACATAAGAGACTCTTAAAGATAGAGAACAAATTAAGGATTAATGGAGGGAAATGGGTGGGAAATGAGCTAGATGGGTGATGGGTATTAAAGTGTACACTGTTGTGATGAGGACTGGGTGATTATGTAAGTGATGAATTACTGAATTCCATTCCTGAAAGCAATATTGCAATATATGTTACCTAACTAAAATTTAAATAAAAATTTAAAAATAGTCATTATTCATCTTACAGGACAAAAACATACAAAGAAGTAATGGAATCCAAAGAAAAGTATTTGGAATTTAAAAATATTAAGATTATTTTACCTCTCTGAATTTTATTTTATAAATTTCAAAATGGAGATGATACAATTCATCCTACTTACCTCAAAGATATTGTATATTTTCAGCAAGATAAAATTTTTGAAATTTTATTATAAAATATAGAGGATTATATAAATTTCAGTCATTATTTTATATAAATTGTATAAACAGAAAAATACATAAAGCTTATAAAATGCTAGATTGAGTAAATAATAGTTGTAGATTGTTTCCAATAGCTGAATATACTATCCCACTGATGTAGTTCTTTGCACCGACCCTAGAAAACTATAGTACATATTTAATCAAAGAAATTTACATAATCACAATTAGACTTTTCTTTAAGAACACGTGGTAAATATGGGGCACCTGGGTGACTCAGGGGGTTAAGTGTCTAACTCTTGATTTCAGCTCGGGTCATGATCTTAGGGTTGTGAGACCAAACCCCACATTGGGCTCTCCTGGGCTCCATGCTCAGTGGAGAGTCTGCTTGAGATTCTCTCCCTACTCCCTATCCCACTACCTCTGCCCCTCCTTCTGCTCTCTCTCTCTCTAAAATAAACAACATAGGGAAGAAAAAAAAAAGAACATGTGGAATGCATAAGCACCAGGGCAAGACAGGTAGCATGTAAAATATTTAACTTAAATTTCTGTTAACTTCAAAACAAGAATATGAATACAGAAAAGCAAGAACAATAAAAATGAAGAGTGTGGAATGGAAAAAACAACAGCTTTCAATCTCTGAGTTTACTGTGGTAACAAAATGTTACATTCACAACTGATATGTTTGGAGTACTTTTGCATCAGACCCTGTACTATCTCAATGGTGATATTGAGGGCAAAAGCTGTGAGAACATAGGGAGAAGGTGCATCTTTGCTAGAAGCATTGAAAATCATGGTGCAGGAATGACTCCCAGTGAATCTCTGAGTGTGTTAAGCAGACCAGTAGAAGGAGGAGCTCAGCAAAGCAAAGAAGGAGAGAGATTAATGGCTTGCCTGAGAGACACTAAGCAGCTTATCATAAACGTATCAGACACTTTTGAGTATGAAGAACTTTTAAAAATATATAAAGTCAGTTAATGATTAGTTTCTAGGACTGTATAAAAGGAAAAATTAAGAACAGAGAATTTTGGTCATGGATATAAAGCCCCTTTTGGACTATAAAAATAACTTTTCAGGTATAAAAGATCAGGAAGAGAATAAGATTGAGAATTTATTATGAAATACAGGGTGAAGCAGGAAGGTAAAGGACTGAAAATCCAAGTTGAATGAGTTCATAAGAAAGTAATAGGAAATGCTCATTTTTAAAAAAACATTTTGGCATTGGCAGAAGATGTAGATAACTAGGTAGTCTATAAATTGATTTTTGCAGGGGAACTGCATCTGGAATCCAAATGGTCAATAGAAGCTAAGTATGCAAAGCACATGAAAATAGAACTTCTCAGGCTCACTTTTATAGAGTGGAAGCAAGGGCTAGAATCCTCTTGCCCAGGCTCCTTACCATCCCTCCACTCCATTTCCGACTCATGTGGCAATTCTATTGAGTATAGCAAGAAAATTATGATTCAAAAAAAAAAAGAATTAGATGCTAAATTCATGTAAGTATGCAAAGCACATGAAAATAGAACTTCTCAGGCTCACTTTTATAGAGTGGAAGCAAGGGCTGGAATCCTCTTGCCCAGGCTCCTTACCATCCCTCCACTCCATTTCTGACTCATGTGGCAATTCTATTGAGTATAGCAAGAAAATTATGTTTCAAAAAAAAAAGAATTAGATGCTAAATTCATGTAGAGTATTGTCATCCCTTCTAGTTTTGATTAAAACTCACATGATTTAACATCTTTCTAATATAAAGTAACTTGAACATAGCATTTAAAGTTATTTACAGCAATATCTAATATACTTTCTATTTAATGAAATGGAATGTGAAGAATGTATCACAATGAAAATAGTTTAAAATGTTGCTGTATTATGTTTCTATTTCCCCATCTGTAAAATGGAGAGGTTGGACAAAATGATATATATAGATATTTCCAATTTTAAAATCCTATTAATATATGAATTTTGGAAAATAAAATTTTAAAAACCAGTAGATTATTAAAATGTCAAGGTGATTACCAAATTCCAAAATTAAGCTACACATATTCACTTCAAACATTTTAGTCTGATTTTTTTATTATTTAGTTAGCTGTATATCACTTGGTTCAAATGCATTAAATGATAGACTAATGGAAAATCAAAATGAGCTACACCGTATATTCAAGTGTCTATCTTTAATGCTTTAATAGACATACTTAAATTTTCCAGAGTAGAAAAAAATAAAAGTAGAGAAAAGTATTGAATATTTTGAATCTAATCTCTATGTAACCGTTTCTGATAAGCTTAACTGCATCACT
The DNA here is from genome assembly GCA_002007465.1 of Ailurus styani. Lineage (NCBI taxonomy): Eukaryota > Metazoa > Chordata > Mammalia > Carnivora > Ailuridae > Ailurus > Ailurus styani. The sequence continues at coordinate 884,372 of LNAC01000179.1, forward strand.
CTGCTGGGTAGTGAAACCAGGAAGATTCCATATTGTAAAGAAAGACTGGCCATAAATATAGAGAAGTAGTTATCCAGTGAGGCCAGAGAATAAGTCAGTCAAATATTTGTAGTAATCGAGGTTAAGACACATCTGCCAAGCACCCTTCTACCCTATTCACCACATTTTAATGAGTCACTATTCTCTCTTCTAGAGTAAATACAGAAATTAAATCCTCTATTTTCAACCATTCCTGGATGATCTGATCAGAGTTACACCTTATTCATGCTTCACTCTTCTTGTTTGTGCTTTGTTGTTACTCATGCCATAGCTGACTACTGGTCGCTAACTGGGTCATTAACTCCTTTCCATGGAGGCCAAAAGGACGTTGACTGTGCAGAAGCTTCATTTCACTCTCCTCTTTCTTTTCCACAACATTAACTCACAAGGCTGTGTGAGTAGGTCAGACAGAATGCTGTGCAATAAATAAATTGAAAACTATGATATCTGCTATATAAATAACCAGATGTGAAAACTAACTAGTGCATATGCTCAGTAGGACTGAGAGAGAGAACAAAACGTTTTATTGCATTGGGAGAGAAAGGGTGTGTTGGAGTGTTGATGTAGGAACTTCTAGGAGAGTTAGAATAATGGGGAAAATGGTAATAATGGGGAAAAGTCTGAAAAAAAAACTTTTTGGAGCAAACTTAAAACACCTTCTAGACTCTGGAAACGATGACAGTATCTAAGAGTTTTAGAACATCTTCAGAGAGAAAGTGCAGAGTATTCCATCATCAAGGATTCAGGTGGTTCTAGTGGTGGTCCTGATGGTGGTGATAATGTAAAGTAATAGAAAGCACAACAGAGGAACAGATTAGGAAATAGTTTCCCCAAGAACTCAAGAATTTCACCTAACTGTCAAATTAGGAAAGGGATTCTCTAAGAGTTAATCAAAATTGACCTCGAGTTCAATTCAAATGTTGAAGTCTAGTATCTAGTTCAGACTCATTGTGGCTATTCTGGCTTAGTTGCTTGAAGTAGTAGAATTTCTGTTTTGTTTTTTTCTCAAAGAAAAAGAATTCTTCCCCTCAGTATACATACACTGTTATTTTTCTGTTTGTTTGTTTGTTTGTTTAATACATTTCTGTTGTAAGGATTAATTCCCGTGGACTGGAAATTGGCCTAAGCTGTTTTTCTTATGTACCTGCAGAATGCTGATCTCTGGTTAAGACATGAATGTTCTATTAATAGTGCTGCTTTGTAGCCATAGACCTGAGTGGTTTGGGGGCAATTTGCAACCAGCTCATCAGCATTGCTTATTGTTAATGGTGAGAGTCATGATTGACTCCTGGTCTCAGTGAGGCTCCAGGTGGATTCTGCAGTGGGAATAGTTAACATAGCAAGAATATGTTTACATGTCCAGCAGGGTACTCTGTTCAAGATTCCATTTTGAGTGCCCTGGTTTCATGGTGACCTATGCACCTCAAAATAGAGACAGAAATATGAAGAAAGAGGGAAAGAGATGAAGAAAGAGGAAAACAGACACAGAGACTGAAATTCAAGGCTGCTATATGGCTGCACTTGAAAATGGAAGAGGAGGCTGTGAGCCAAGGACACAAGTGGCCTCCAGAAGCTGGGAAAGACAAACAAATGAACATAGAGCCTCCAGAAGGAATATTGTTCTGTAAGTCCATTTTGAACTTCTGACTTCCCCATAACTGTAAGATAATAAATTAGTATTCCTTTAGAAAAAGGAATTGAGGGGGGGTTACTTCATTATTATTTATCTTAGGTGGTACTTGCTTAGTGAAAATTGTGAGTGTATATGTATGCTTAGGTGTTTTATTGATATAATTAATCATTTCTAAACAGAAGAAAATGATCATTAGAACAGACATACAAAAAAGTTTTGTTCTTTTGAGTCTTAGGACTATGAGTCTTAAAGTGATTGTTTGTTTTCCCTAAATTTCCATAAAGAGAGCTCACTGTTTTTAAACCATTTTATATCATGAAGGACTCAATGTAAAATAAATAAAATCACCCTCAGGAATTAGAGTTGGTGTCCGACATCCTCAAAACAGGGTTACAAAAAGTCTTACTTATCTTCCTTCTTTAAACAACACTTTAAGTTTATTGTAATTATTGTTACACAGCAATAGAAAATTAATTTACTCTTGTACATTCAGAGGCCATGGTTGGACCAGCATTCCTGGTATAATGACTCAAGAAGCTGAGGTTTTCATTCTGAATTGTGCATGCCTTAGTCCTGTCTTCCCTTTCTCCTCAGTTCTCTGCTTGTCCCAATACTAACCAGTAACAGTTTTCAAATCCTTTAAGGACAATTGATGAGATGGAGTTTTTAATATGCTTACACCGACATATTTCTTTCAAATTCTATTTGTAAATTATATTTTGGAGATTTGATACCTAAGCTTTTGCTGCCAGAGGGTGAGCATTATCAACTTGTTGTGCAATGAGGCTAACTTGGGGGAAAGAGACACTGCATGTCCATACCTGCATTCTGCATAGGAAAGACACCAAAATACAGAGCAATTCTTAAATACTAGAAATGCACATCCTATTCTTTAAGTATAGCAATGAAAGGCATCTTAAGCAAACACTTAATTTTGTGGGTATAGAAGAGTGAATAACAAGGCCTCTTAACATATTTAATACATTAGAGAATTGATTTTATTATATTTGATGGCACCAATAAGAAGAAATCCCAGCAGTCAAGCAGCTGATATGAAAGATGTTTGCCAATTTATAGCATTTTCCTAGCATATAATTCAGGGATGAGACAGGCAGCCAGGACAGCACTGGGTTTTGCGATTTGGAAATAGTAGGAGAGAGGCCTGCTTTCAGGGTGAGTGGAATAAGGCAGAGACTGGGACACAAGGAACAAAGCAAGAATTCAGTGACAAAAGTTAAATGTCTTCTGGGAAATAAGTTTGGGAATAAACCAGAAGAGTAGTTACTAGAGCTAACATCAGAAAATAACATTGAGAGAAACACTGTGAAAGTGCTAAAATTCATAGGTGAGGGATTTGCTGCTGAAATTGCTTTAACCAAATTCAGAATTGGTCCTAGAATTCTGGTGGGACTAAATCTTCAAGTTGGCCATAAATTTCTGCTATAGTGAGAAGAGTGGAAATCAAGAGGCTGTATGTATATTACCTAATCAGGAGTTCCAGAAAATATTTTGGAGAATTCAGTTATATAAATTGAAATTCTCAGAAATTGGTTGAATTAAGTAATTCAAAATTGATTTAAATAAAAATAGTGACATTAAGTATAAAATACTTAAAATTTTGTTACCTCGAATAAAGTAAATTTAAATATCCTATGAAATACTTGAAAATTAAAAATATAGTCATGTTCTAATTTCTTATAAATTCCATTTGGACCATGTCCAGAAAAGTGTGTATTTAAGTGGACTATAAGAAAACAAGGAGAGAATTTTATTATAAATCTGATGGTGAAAATTGAGATTACAATAAAATATATCTTAATTATATTGGAACAAGCTGCGAGTACTGACAGAACCCATTAATAGGATAATTACAAGTATATAAAAGTGATTAAGAATAGTACAAAATCATGTTTATATACATTTTCTTGTATTCTAAGTATTTCACATTTATTAAATTCATTAATTACCCAAAATTATTTTTCTAGGTGTTGCTGTATAAGACACAGCTAATCTTGTTTGAATATATAAAAAAATAAAAAATAAATAAAAACCAAAAAAATAAATCAATGTGAAAATAAAACATATAAAAATCTCAGGTAAAATGTTATTTCAAATAGGAAAGTTGAGAACTGAATGAGTATATAACTTAAACATCCAAATTTGACTTTATTGATTCAGAATTTATTTATAAAACACACCAGACAATTCTTAAAGACAGGACCTATTTTCAGTAATTTTAACATTACTTAACAGTAACATTTAATAACATTAACATAACAGTAAATTTAACATAACAGTAAAAGTAAAACAAGAAAGTTGTGTTTAGACTGTAGTATCCTGTATAGACTATGGTTTAGACATACAGTATGAATGGTGTGCTGATAACACACCAGAATCTGTTACAGAATTTAGCTTATGTTCAGAAAGAAGTCCAATTATCAGGCTGTTAACAGCCATAAGTGAAAGCTCAGCTCACTGTCTAAACCAAGATAACTGAAGTGTCTTCACTTCTTTGGCACTAATTGGTCATTTGGAGCCCAGGGAGTTTTCAAGACTGACACCAAGAAAATGAGAAGCTTTTGCTTTAGTCACTGACGTTAAGTGACAAAAGGCAAGAGCAAAACTAATCTTACTCCCTGGAAAGATTCAGGAGTTTCTCCAAAAACTGATTAGAAACTATCTCTAAAAATGTCTGTGCTGTTCTATTTGCTGTTCTTTAAATCAAACAGCAAGTCATAGTTGGTAGTAAATGTAATACCAAGAAGAAAAGTATGTTTTATATAAATTCAACAGTAATAATATTTTACTTCCTGGAAATTGTTTCACAGCCAAACAAAAGGAAAAATACACATCTTTATAACAGATGACAGTTTAGAATTATATCAATTTGAATAGTTTTAAAATTTCACATGTCAAAATATTAGATGTGTGGCTACAGATGTTTAGCTACTACTCATCAATTTTCTTTCAAAATAAATTTACAAAAAATGTGGTGAATTCATTGGAAACTGGACTTCTAATAAATGGAATGCAAATTAACTTTACTAAGCAAGATTCCTTTCCATGAGCAATTTCTGCAAAGTATTAGATATTAAGAGATATTAAAACCTTATATTTTTCTGAGGCACTACTCACACTGAGAACTCTTTGCCAGACATTCTGAAAATAATGGACATAAGATTACATCAAATTATTCAGTCTTACCTTATGTCATCATACTGGGTCATGTATTCATACACCAAATGTCATATCATTCATAAAACATCACATTAACTCTCTGCATTAACTGCTATTTTAACTTCACTAATAAGGAAAGCAAGTGATTGTTTAATTATTTTTCATTTAAAAGTAAATATTTCTATAATTGTATGTAGATACAATTCAGTAGAGATTTCAAAAAAACAAAACAAAACAAAACTATATTAGGGTCATCAGGATTCAAAACAATGTTTTAAGGAAATGGTATATTCCTTTCTCTCTTGCATGTTGGGATGTCTCTCTTGGTCTTCTAGATCTCCTACCTGTCTGACAGTTTCTACTTCACAACACTCATGGCTTTCTCTTCATGATACTGTTTTTAAAATTTTGTGCTCGGTCTCCCCTCCCTCCATAAATACTGCTAATTGATGGTCTCAGTGATCATTAGCTGGAAGTTAATTTAAGTTAGATAGAATGATATATTCCAGGTTCATGTATCAAAGCCAGACATTTCTAGAAGTCAGTCATTTCCTTTTACTTAAAATACCTCTTGGGACAATTCTTAGGTACTTAAGATCAACATCCACACCTAAATATGTTACCCTTCTCTTTCTTTTGTGTCCCTTATCTCCATAGATCACACCATTATCTACCCATTTGTTTAAATCAAAATAAGCTGGACATTAATATACGTTACTGATACTTTCAAGGCTAAATATAATCTTAAATTTTTGGTGGACTGCAACATGAAAGTAGCTTTTATTATCTACTAATTGGAAATATTGAGATGTTAATTGAGAATATTAATTAAGAGTCAAAGTGAATTCCATAACACCTTAAAATAATTTGCATTTTATCATTAAAGAAATAGAAAAAAAATGTTTAAATTGAGTGTGTGTGCATGCAGAAGTATTGTTTATCCAATTTTCATATAATGCCTACTTCACATAATATTCCATGAAAACCACAAGTCTATACTTCACAGATTGAAAAATACAAATTTTTCTTTTTGACAATAAAATAATGATATATTTTAGATGCTCATTATGTTTTGTCTGGCTTATTGGAATAACCTGCCAAAGACCATATTTCCCTCATGTTCTCTCATTAGACCCGTTCTAATGTAGTTTAATCTGAGAGTTGCTTCTAAAAGACATATATTTGACAGCCCCTCCCAGTTAGTCCTTCAAAGGTGTACTATCAAGTATGAGAAAATCTTAAAAATTTCTTGCAATGGTATATAAAGTAATTTTGGGTCTGCTGTTATTTTACCCATTCCTCCTATATGCACACAATATTGTACTTATATCAAGATGCTTGTAGTTTGACAGTTTGGCATGTTTTCACTCCTTCCCTTGGGAAATTGCCCACATTATGCCCTCTAGACACTGTTGAAACATCACCATATGTCAAGCTTTGCCTGATTTTCCAAAGTAAATATCAGACACTCCTTTGATAGAACTTGCTAATAACTTAATATGACACATATCCTGTTCCATTAAAATTGTCTGCCTTCCAACTAATGTGTGAGCTCTTTGAGAACTGATACAGCCTTGTTTATCTTTGTAAGCCTAGTAGGTAGTAAGGCAAGAAACGAAGAGGAGGGGAGGAGAAGGAAGGGGATGGGAGAGGAGGAAAGGGAGATTAACACGCTTTCAAATGAGAATCTCTGTCTTCAACTTCAGATTTATATAACCATCTGCTTACTTCTAATTTTTACCTCTATGCCTGGCAGATTCCTCACACTAAAAAAATGAACAGATAAACTTCAAAGTCCCTCCCCCCTACTTTGTTTCTGTGTTTTTATCTTATGATATTTTGACTCAGAATGGCCCACACTAACATTTCTACTTCTATCAACAATCTCTCAATCTCCAATTCCTCTGGCCACATGTTCCACAAGGCATTTCCTAAACCCAGGAAGGTAAGCTTTCTATTTCCTCAGAGTTTTCAAGACACTTTCTTCATTTTTTTCACTTAGGTCACTTTACATTCCTTGTGAGAAAAGAACTTGTTGTATTCACCTTCTCTTTTAACTAGATTTTAAATATCTAGAGGAAAGATCCTAATCACTTTCCATTTCCACATTCCACAATGCCACACAGTAGGTAACCAAAAATGCTCTTTAAGCCAAATTGTTTTCAAGAATCATTTTCTGAAAAAAAAAATCATTTTCTGCTGTGACCAAAGTTATAGTCATCATCCCATTGTTTTTCATCTTTATGTTGACTTATACCGTTTTCAAGAAACTGCTTAAAGAGAAAAAAATAGGGTCACCTGGGTGGCTCAGTCAGTTAAATAGCTGACTCAATTTCGGCTCAGGTCATGATCTCAGGGTCATGGGATCAAGTCCTGTGTCGGGCTCTGCATATAGCATGGAGTCTGTTTGAGATTCTCTCCCTACCCTCCTTTTCTTCTGCCCTTCCCCCCGCCCATGTTTGCTCTCTCTCTCTCTCAAATAAATAATCTTTTTTAAAAAGTGGAAAAGATAAAGTGCCAAATATGATAGAAAGCTGTGAAAAGATAAATATTTTTAAAATTCAGATCATTTTTGGCTATGGACATGACCTGTAATAGAGAAAATATCATGAAAATACAATTGAGAGTCACTTTGAGATTTATTTAAAATGCAGAGGATTAATTCAATGTAGCATATCAAAAATAAAGGAGAGTTAAAGAAGAGAGAGAATAATTCTGTTTCTGTACTTATTTTTAGAGATTTTATTACAACTAAGGTAAACAAAATTGTCTTTTCATTGAAAGAACAGAGTAAAGGAGTAGATTAAATTAGATTTTTATGGAAATAAGGATGAGACCCAGAAGCTTCTCTTTCAGCTAAACAGGCTTCATTTCAGGGAATAATTATACATTCTGATCCCAACATATAAAAAAAATTGTAAGAATTCTGTTTTCTAAAAATTCCCATCTGAATTCCATTTACACTGTAAGTAAACAAAAATGTTCCTTTAATCAAACTGAAAAAAAATTTATATTGACTGCTGTTATATTTCCTGTGGCTAAATATATAGAGATATTATACAAATCGACTTCACATATATATTGATTCATCTAAAATTGTTTAGTTGAATAATTTAATTTAAACACACAAATGTTTTAATGTTACGTAAGTTACAAAGTCATGTATAGAAATGTTTTTGTATTTCCACTGAACTTATAGACATGTCTTGGATTATTTGAGAAAAAAGTCACAAAAGCACAATTAAGAAGTATTTTGAACTGTCTCTTAAATACAAGCTCTTTATTCAGAATAACATATCCAAAATAAAGGAGAGTTAGAAAAAGAAAAAAGAAAAATAATTCTGATCCTGAGCTTATTTTTAGAGAGTTTATTGCAACCAGGGAAAACAAAAACAGCTTCTTATTTAAAGAACCTAATAAAAGAGTAGATTAACTAAGTCAGCCTATAATGGAAATGGAGATGAGGCCCAGAGGCTTCTTCACTTTCAGTTAAAAGCTTAATTTCTGGGAAGCATTATACCTTCCAATCACAATACATAAAAAGACTCATGAGAATTCATCCTTTCTTAAGCTCCTTCATAATCCATTTGCACAGACTTTCCTTTCAGTGGAGGTTTTGGTGTAAATGACAATCCATTTGAGCTTCATTTCAGACACTGGCATTTTATGCTGGTAGTAAACAGAACGACCGTGGGCATATATAACTGAGAGCTTTTGACTGGAAGAAAGATTATGCTGAAGAAAATCGGGGACATGGAGTTATGTACGGCATATCCAGGAGAGAAGTATGAAGGTTTGTTTCAAGTACAGACCATGACTGGACTCCAAGACCTCTTCCCCCCCACCCCAAGGGTACAGGTCTGTGAATCATCAGGCTTATACCTTTCACAGCACTCACCATAGCACAAACCCTCCCTAATGTCCATAACCCATCCACCCTATCCCTACCCTCCCAACCCCAGTAACCCTCAGTTTGTTTTGTGAGATTAAGAGTCTCTTATGGTTTGTCTCCTTCCCGATCCCATCTTGTTTCATATTTTTCCCCTCCGTACCCCTCGTGACCCCCCTCCCTGGCCCTCAAGTTCCTCATATCAGAGAGATCATATGATAATTGTCTCTCTGATTGACTTATTTCTCTTAGCATAATACCCTCTAGTTCCATCCACGTCATTGCAAACGGCAAGATTTCATTTCTTTTGATGGCTGCATAGTATTCCATTGTATATATATACCACATCTTCTTTATCCATTCATCTGTTGATGAACATCTAGGTTCTTTCCATAGTTTGGCTATTGTGGACATTGCTGCTATAAACATTCAGGTGCACGTGCCCCTGAGAATCACTACATTTGTATCTTTAAGGTACATACCCAGCAGTGCTATTGCTAGGTCATAGGGTAGCTCTATTTTCAACTTTTTGAGGAAACTCCATACTTTATTCCAGAGTGGCTGCACCAGCTTGCATTCCCACCAACAATGTAGGAGGGTTCCCTTTTCTCCACATCCTCGCCAACATCTGTCATTTCCTGACTTGTTAATTTTAACCACTCTGACTGGTGTGAGGTGGTATCTCAGTGTGGTTTTGATTTGTATTTCCCTGATTCCTAGTCATGTTGAGCACTTTCTCATGTGTCTGTTGGCTATTTGGATGTCTTCTTTGGAGAAACGTCTGTTCATGTCTTCTGCCCATTTCTTGACTGGGTTATTTGTTTTATGACTATTGAGTTTGAGAAGTTCTTTATAGATTTTGGATACAAGCCCTTTATCTGATATGTCATTTGCAAATATCTTCTCCCATTCTGTCAGTTGTCTTTTGGTTTCGTTGTCTATTTCCTTTGCTATGTAAAAGTTTTTAATCTTGATGACGTCCCAATAGTTCATTTTTGCCCTTGCTTCCCTTGCCTTTGGTGATGTCCTAGGAAGACGTTGCTGCAGCTGAGGTTGAAGAGGTTGCTGCCTGTGTTCTTCTCAAGGATTTTGATGGATTCCTGTCTCACATTGAGATCTTTCATCCATTTTGAGTCTATTTTTGTGTGTGGTGTAAGGAAATGATCCAGTTTCATTTTTCTGCATGTGGCTGTCCAAATAAGCCTTTAGTCTCCTGATAAGATCTTCAAAGACTTGGAAGTCCTCTTAAAGTAACACAGTCTTTTTTTTTTTTTTAAGGAAAATCCAGGCCCTTACTTTATGTTTTTATTTCTTTTGATAAATATCTAACGTGGTAGAATCTAAGACAGGACACCAAAAACTAACAAGTTAATTTCCCATGAATTTTAATACTGGTTTAAAGATGATGCTACCTAACATTTTTTTATAAGTTCTTAATTTAAAAAAATTATTTGTTAAAAAGAGAGAGAGCACATAAGAAGGAGAGGCAGGGAGAGGGAGAGAGAATCCCAAAAAGACTCACGCTGAGTGTGGAGCCCTACTTCTGAGATCACGACCTGAGCTGAAACCAATTATCAGATGCTTAACCAACTGTATCACCCAGGCACCCCAATGTTACTTAACATTTTTTTATGATTAATCATACATTAAACAAATATCTTCAAAACTAATACTTAATTAAAAATTGATATTAGAAGGGAGGGGGTAACTGGGTGATGGGACATTGAGGAGGGCATGTGATGTATGAGCCCTGGGTTTTATATGAGACTAATGAATCCCTGAACCCTACCTCTGAAACTAATAATACACCATATATTAATTAATTGAATTTAAATAAAAAATAATAAATAAATTTTTAAAAATTATTTTATGTATGATTTCCAAGTGTTAGATTTTAGGTAACTTACAAAAGTAAAAAATAAATGCAAAGTTATGACAATTATCAGCTTTAAATATTCAATATATTTTGATTTATATAGTGTATTGAAAATATTAGTATGAATTAAAGGAAAAGTTGAAATAAGGCAAAATCAGTTTAGAACATAGATCTAAGAACTCAGAGCAAACTTAATGGGTAAAAAATGCATACTTTATTTTTTGTTTTGAATAAAATATTTGAATCAAAATTAAAAGTCATTGAGTGGGATTTATTCCTGGGATGCAAGGTTGGTTTAACATTCGCAAATCAATCAATGTGATACAAGACATTAATAAAAGAAAGAACAAGAACCATATGATCCTCTCAATAGATGCTGAAAAAGCATTTGACAAAGTACAGCACCCTTTCTTAATCAAAACTCTTCATAGTGTAGGCATAGAGGGTACATACCTCAATATCATCAAAGCCATCTACGAAAAACCCACAGCGAATATCATTCTCAATGGAGAAAAACTGAGAGCTTTTCCCCTAAAGTCAGGAACACGGCAAGGCTGTCCACTATCACCACTGCTATTCAACATAGTACTAGAAGTCCTAGCCTCAGCAATCAGACAACAAAAAGAAATAAAAGGCATCCAAATCGGCAAGGAAGAGGTCAAACTCTCACTCTTTGCAGATGATATGATACTTTATGTGGAAAACCCAAAGGACTCCACTCCAAAACTGCTAGCACTCATACAGGAATTCAGTCAAGTGTCAGGATATAAAATCAATGCACAGAAATCAGTTGCATTTCTATATACCAACAACAAAACAGAAGAAAGAGAAATTAAAGAGTCAATCCCATTTACAATTGCACCCAAAACCATAAGATACCTAGGAATAAACCTAACCAAAGAGGCAAAGAATCTGTATTCAGAAAACTATAAAGTACTCATGAAAGAAATTGAGGAAGACACAAAGAAGTGGAAAAACATTCCATGCTCATGGATGGGTAGAATAAATATTGTGAAAATGTCTATGCTACCTAGAGCAATCTACACATTTAATGCAATCCCCATCAAAATACCAGCAATTTACTTCAAAGAAATGGAACAAATAATCCTAAAATTTATATGGAACCAGAAAAGACCCCGAATAGCCAAAGGAATGTTGAAAAAAAAAAGCAAAGTTGGCGGCATCACAATTCCAGATTTCAAGCTCTATTACAAAGCCGTCATCATCAAGACAGTATGGTACTGGCACAAAAACAGACACATAGACCAGTGGAACAGAATAGAGAACCCAAAAATGGACCCTCAACTCTATGGTCAACTAATCTTCGACAAAGCAGGAAAGAATGTCCAGTGGGAAAAAGACAGTCTCTTCAACAAATGGTGTTGGGAAAACTGGTCAGCCACATGCAGAAAAATGAAACTGGATCATTTCCTGACACCACACACAAAAATAGACTCAAAATGGATAAAAGACCTCAATGTGAGAAAGGAATCCATCAAAATCCTCGAGGAGAACACAGGCAGCAACCTCTTCGACCTCAACCGCAGCAACTTCTTCCTAGGAACCTCACCAAAGGCAAGGGAAGCAAGGGCAAAAATGAACTATTGGGACTTCATCAAGATTAAAAGCTTTTGCACAGCAAAGGAAACAGTCAACAAAACCAAAAGACAACTGACAGAATGGGAGAAGATATTTGCAAATGACATATCAGATAAAGGGCTAGTATCCAAAATCTATAAAGAGCTTCTCAAACTCAACACCCATAAAACAAATAACCCAGTCAAGAAATGGGCAGAAGACATGAACAGACATTTCTCCAAAGAAGACATCCAAATGGCCAACAGACACATGAGAAAGTGCTCAACATCACTCGGCATCAGAGAAATACAAATTAAAACCACAGCGAGATACCACCTTACACCAGTCAGAATGGCTAAAATCAACAAGTCAGGAAATGACAGATGTTGGCGAGGTTGCGGAGAAAGGGGAACCCTCCTACACTGTTGGTGGGAATGCAAACTGGTGCAGCCACTCTGGAAAACAGTATGGAGATTCCTCAAAAAGTTGAAAATGGAGCTACCCTACGACCCAGCAATCGCACTACTGGGTATTTATCCTAAAGACACAAAGGTAGTGATCCTCAGGGGCACGTGCACCCGAATGTTTATAGCAGCAATGTCCACAATAGCCAAACTATGGAAAGAACCTAGATGTCCATCAACAGATGAATGGATAAAGAAGATGTGGTATATATATACAATGGAATATTATGCAGCTATCAAAAGAAACGAAATCTTGCCATTCGCAACGACATGGATGGAACTGGAGGGTATTATGCTGAGCGAAATAAGTCAATCAGAGAAAGACAATTATCATATGATCTCTCTGATATGAGGAACTTGAGGGGCAGGGTGGGGGGTTGTGGGGGGTAGGGAGGGAAAAATAATGAAACAAGATGGGATGGGGAAGGAGACAAACCATAAGAGACTTCTAATCTCATAAAACAAACTGAGGGTTACTGGGGGGTGGGAGGGTAGGGATAGGGTGGATGGGTTATGGACATTGGGGAGGGTTTGTGCTTTGGTGAGGGCTGTGAAAGATGTAAGCCTGATGATTCACAGACCTGTACCCCTTGGGCAAATAATAAAAATAAAATTAAAAAAAAAAAAGTCATTGAGTTCTCGAAAAAATGGTGAACTGAACACCCGCTATATTGATTTTGAGGAAATTACGAAAGAGTGATAGAGATCTAAGGAACTATTATTGAAACAAAAAGTGGGCATGTGTAAGAGAGGTCCTAGCAGCACTCTTGATAAGGGGTGCTTAATTGGAAAGAGAAGATTGTACAAACTTTCAGTTATTCTATTAATTTACAAAGATACACATCTTAGAATGATATAAACTTCCTTTCCTAGACCTTGTTATTATTTTTTATTTTATTATATGACACTTTCCTCTAAGTCATTACTTATCGTTTCCCGATACTCTTCTGTTGTTTGCTTGTGGTAAGTTGTATACAAATGTGCAACTCAATGAATATTCACAAAGTGGACACACCCAAGTAAACAACACGCTGATCAAGAAACAAAACATTACCAGCACCCAATAAACTACCACCATCCTCGTCCCTAGTTTCTAACCATATCTTCTCCCAGGGATATCCAGCATTTTTTAACGTTATATTAATTGAATCACATGGTGTGAGTTGTTTTGTATCTGACCTCTTGTGCACAACATTATATCTGTAATGTTGTGTGTAGTAGTAGTTTATTCATTCTTGCATATTATTTTGTTGCATGCACACATTGCAGCATTTATTTATTTTTCCTTGATGTATATCTGGATTGTTTCCCTTTGCAGGCCCTAATTAATGGCCTTGCTGTGAACATTTTATACCTTTCTTTTGCTTAACTTATTTACACAGTTCTGCTGAGTATATCCCAAAGAGGGGGATTTAGCTGTCCAAATAAGCCTTTAGTCTCCTGATAAGATCTTCTTCAAAGACTTGGAAGTCCTCTTAAAGTAACACAGTTTTGTTTTGTTTTGTTTTGTTTTGTTTTAGGAAAATCCAGGCCCTTACTTTATGTTTTTATTTCTTTTAATAAATATCTAATGTAGTAGAATCTAAGACAGGACACCAAAAACTAACACGTTAATTTCCCATGAATTTTAATACTGGTTTAAAGATGATGCTACTTAACATTTTTTTATAAGTTCTTAATTTAAAAAAATATTTGTTAGAGAGAGAGCAGTTGCTGGGTCATAGAGAATGGGTAAAGGGGCATGTATACAGCTCAACTGTAGCAAATATTGACAAACAGTTTTCCAAACAACTTGTAGCAGTGTATATTTATTCAAGCGCTGCAAGAGTTCCACTTACTCCACAGCCTTGACATTTTCCTAAACTCAACACAAAATTATTATCTTGACATTCTCCCTCCCTTTTTTATTTAAGCTGTTTAATTTAAGCTGTTCTTTATGGGTTTTTGCTAATTTAAGCTGTTCTTTATGGGTTTTTGCTAATAACATTTATGACTTTAATTTGCATTTCCCTGATTACTATTAAGTTCAAGGGCCTTTTTATGTATTTATTGATCATTTGGATAGTCTTTTAACGTTATGACTGTTCAAATATTTGTCTGCTTTTTTCTCAGGGATCTGTAAAAGTTCTTCATCATGTCTCATCATGTGTACTTTGTCCAATGTGCACACTGTAAAACATCTCTCCCCCTCGTAGCTTTCATTACCATCTTCTAAAGGTGTTTTTCGATGAACAAGAGTTGTTAACTTTAATGAAATCTAGTACTAAATCTTGATGTGTTAGCAAGTTTTGTGTTGGATTAAAGAAATCTTTGTCCACTCTAACATCACAAAAATACTGTTTCCTTCTGAAAGCTTTACTGTTTTAATGTTTAAATTTAAATCTATATTAATCTTAAATTTATTGTTTTGTATGAAATGTGGTAGGAGTCAAAACTGATTTTTTTCATATAGTTACCTAAATGTCCATGCACCATTCACTGAAAGGACCATTGTTTCCTCACTGCAATGTAGAGTCATCTGTTTTACATCAGGTGACAATACATGTGTCTTTGTCTGGACACTAGAATCAGTACCAATTTCCCATTTGTCTAATCTTATATCCACACCACACCATTATTTTCTACAGGTTTATAATAGACTTTAAAATCTTTTAGTGTAAGTCGCCCACTTTGATCTCTGTGTTCAAGATTGCCTTTAGTATTGCATCTAGTATTAACTTTTTAATTTTGGCCAAGAAAAAACAATAGCTGGAATTTTGATTGGGATTGGTTGAACATAAAATGCTTATTCTTCCAATATGTAAAGCAGAGCCTACCTTTTGTCTGAAGGACTCTTTTTCATGTATTTTGTAATACATATGTATTGGCAGTGGATTTTTGTCATTTCTCTAATGCCTGAAATTATTTTTATTTTGCCTTTTTCTTGGGAGGACATATTTAGGAACTTAATACCCTTTGATAATGTTTGGTTTTTTTTAAACGAGATCTTTATCAGATTTTCTCCTGGGAATTTGATGTTTTTGATTGTTGACATAATAGAATTTTTTATATAATTTTCTCTTTGTTTATTTCTGAGTTATAGAAATATAATTAACTAAATTTTATTCTTGTTTTCAGGAAGTGTCTAAATTAATTTCATAATTGTATATTCATCTCTAGAATTTGAGGGCACTTAACATAAATAATCATGTTATCTGCAAAAAAAATGCTTTTTCTTTCCAAACCTCATGTCTTTTATTTCCTTTCTCTGTTTCACTGGGTAGGACCCCAGGAAAATGTTAAATTGAAGTGGTGATAGCTAGTATACTTGTCTCATTGCTGGTCTAAGGATTAAATATTAAATATAATGTTTGCTCTAGAATTTTTGTAGATATTTTATCAGATTAAGGGATTTTTTTAACTTAATATGCTAAAAGTTATTTTGGGTGTTTTTTTGGTAACATAAATGTCTAATTTTATCGGATGCTTCTACTATGGTCTTATATTTTAAGTAGATCCTTGTAGCAGAATACAGATGCATTTTTCTTTTTATGTAATCTCATTATCTTTTAATTGGAGTGTTTAATCCATTTAAATTAAAAGCATTTGGATTTCTGTATAAAATTTTATTATTTATTTTCTACTGGATTCATATGTTTTGCATTCTTTTTCTTGCTCTTTTCTTGCCTTTATTTAGATTAATCAATATTTTCATTATTCTATTTCTTCCCCTGCCCACCATCAAGCCACTACTTAACATATTCTTTCACTATTCATTTCATACTAACTTTAGAGATTAAAAAATGTCTCCTTCACTTTTACTACTTCTCAAATAATGTATAACTTAGATCCTGTTACCTCTGTATCCTCTTCTCTCACAATTTGTGTTATTTTTAACACACATTTAATTTCTATATATGTATTGAAATATGAAACTACATTGCTAGTAATGTTTTGTAAAGTCACTATTACATTATGTCTATTCACACATTGGCTTTTCTTTGGCTCTTTTTTCTTTTCAATATTTTTGTGAGCCTACCTTCTGTCTGAAGGACTCCTTTTCATGTATTTTATAATACATATATATTGGCAATGGATTTTGTCATTTCCTTAATGCCTGAAATTGTTTTTATTTTGCCTTTCTTTTGGGAGGACATATTTGTATAGTTTAGAATTGGAACTAATTTATTTAATTTATTGCTTCATAGTGTTTCATTATTTTCTGGCTCCCACTATTTCTGTTGAGAAGCCACATCTCAGAATCATTGTTTTTCCCGTGAAGAAAATACGTCTCTTTTCTCTGGGTGATTTTACATTTTTCTCTCTGTACTTGTCAGCAATTTGACTATAATGTCTAGATATAGTTCTTGTAATTTCTTTTTTTAAAAAAAGATTTTATTTATTTATTTGTCAGAGAGAGAGAAAGCAAGCCCAAGCAGGGAGAGCATCAGGCAGAGGGAGAAGCAGGCTCCCTGCCAAGCAAGGAGCCCAATGCAGGAGTCAGTCCCAGAATGCTGGAATCCTGACCTGAGCCAAAGGCAGATGCTTGACCAACTGATGCCACCCAGGCATCCCAAGTTCTTGTATTTTCATGCATGGGTTATTAGAGCTTCTGAAAACTGAGGGCTAATATCTTTCATTACTTGGATAATTTTGGACTGTTCCCTATATGAATATATTTTTCTGTGCATTATCTTTCTTTTTTTGATACCATTTTCCAACTCATTCTCTTTCTCTCTCTCCGTAGCTTTCTCTCCTCCTCTACTCCCATCTTTCTTCTCTCTCTCTCTCTGTCTCTTTCTGTCTCTGTGTCTCTTGTTCTGTCTCTGTCACACACACACACACACACACACACACACACACTTGGTTTTTCTTTCTGTCTTTTAGTTTGAATATGCTCTATTAACATATCTTACAATCATTTTTCTGGTCTTCTACTAGAGTTAAACAGCTGTTAAATCCACTTAAAAATTTCAATATTTCACCCACTGTGTTTTATGGAGAATTTACTTTTAGCTTATTATTTTACAAATTTCTGTTATCTTTCATTTGTGAAAACTCATTCCTTATATTATGAGTATTCTGAAATAGTCAAGGGAGGAAGAAAATTACACTCAATCCTTTGTAGCATCTCTGAAAGAACTCTGATAGCCATCAGCCACCTGAAAAGGAAAAAAGAAAACTGAGCTCATGGAGGCAGTAGCACCAATTATAAAGAGGAAAATTGTCAGTAAAGGCCTATTTTGAGAAAATTTCATTGCTTAAGCAGCTGGCTCTGAAAGAGCTCTAATAGAGCAATAATGGTCTCCTAGTAAATCTATAGAGCTGAGGAGCAATTACCCCCCAGCTATTATGCCAAATAGTCCTATTAGTGGCTCTATCTAGCTTCTAAGGACACTGCTTGACATGGTCACACACAGTTCAGAGTTAAGAGAATAAAGGAAGAAAAAGTTCTCTTTGATTCCTCACAAATAGATCCATAGCGGACATGGAATTTAGTCAGGCCAACTCAGTTGGTGTCACTTTCAGAAAGAAGATTTAAAATAAATCACACAATCTCCATCTCTCCAACTGAAGTGAAAGTGGAGTTTGTACCAATAAGTACATTAATTTTTTCTCTTTTTTTAATTTTAATTGCAGTTTGGTTCACATACAGTATTTATTAATTTCAGGTGTACAATATAGTGATTCAGTAATTCTATACATTACTCAGGGCTCATCATGATGAGTGTACTCTTAATCCCCTTCACCTTTTTCACCCATCCCCCCATTCACCTCCCCTCTGATAACCGTCAGTTTGTTCTCTATAGTTAAGTCTGTTTTATTGTTTGTCTCTCCTTTTTTGTTCACTTGTTTTGTTTCTTAAATTCCACATATGATTGAAATCACATGGTATCTTCACTCCATGTATATATATACACACACACCACACATCTTTATACTTTAATCTATCAAGAGACATTTGGGTTTCTTCCATAATTTGGCTATTTAAATAATGCTGCAATAAACATAGGGTGCATATATCTTTTCAAATATGTGTTTTTGTGTTCTTTGGGTAAATATCCAAAAGTGGAATTACTGTGTCAGATGGTAATTCTATTTTTAATTTTTTGAGGAACCTCAATATTGTTTTTCACAGTGCCTGTACCAGTTTAAATTCCCACCAACAGTGCACTAAGGTTCCTTTTTCTTCATATCTTTGCCAAAACTTCTTTCTTTTGTTTTTGATTTTAGCCATTGTGATAGGTGTGAGGTGATATCTCATTGTGGTTTTGATTTGAATTCCCCCAATGATGAGCGATGCTGAGGATCTTTTCATGTGTCTGTTGACCATCTGGATGTCTTTTTTGGAGAAATGCCTGTTCGTGTCTTCTGCCCATTTTTTAATTGGATTATTATTTTTTTTTTTGGTGTTGAGTTGTATAAGTTCTTTATATATTTTGTGTACTAACGCCTTATAGACTATGTCATTTGCAAACATCTTTTTCCATTCAGCAAGTTGTTTTTTAGTTTTATTGGTTGTTTCCTTCACTGTGAAGAAGCTTTTTATTGTGATGTAGTCCCAATAGTTTATTTTTGCTTTTGTTTCCCTTGCCTTAAAAGACATATCTTGAAAATATTGTTATGACAAATGCCAGAGAAATTACTGCCTGTGATCTCTTTTAGGGGCTTTTTTTTTAATGATTTCAAGTCTCACATGTAAATCTTTCATCCATTTCGAGTTTATTTTTGTGTATGGTGTGAGAGAGTGGTCTAGTTTCATTCTTCTGCATGTAGCTGTTTTCCCAACACCACTTGTTAGACTGTCTTTTTGCTATTGCATATTCTTGCCTCCTTTTTCAAAGATTAATTGACCATATAATCATGAATTTATTTCTGGGCTCTCTACTTTATCTATGTGCCTATTTTTGTGCTAACACCACACTGTTTTTATTACTATAACTTTGTAATATAACTTGAAGCCTGGAATTGTGATACTGCCAGTTTCACTTTTCTTTTTCAAGATTGATTTGGCTATTTGGGGTCTTTTGTGGTTCCATACATATTCTAGGATTATTCTAGTTCTGTGAAAAATGCTTTTGGTATTTTGATAGGAATTGCATTGAGACTGTAGATTGCTTTAGGTAGTAGGGACATTTTAATAAAGTTTGTTCTTACAATCCATGAGCATGGAATATCTTTCCATTTGTTTGTGTCATCTGTAATTTCTTTCATCAGTGTTTTATAGTTTTTCAGAGTACAGATCTTACACCTCCTTGGTTAAGTTTGTTCCTAAGTATTTCATTATTTTGGTGCAATTGTATTGGAATAGTTTTCTTAATTTCTCTTTTGCTACTTCATTATTAGTGTATAGAAAGGCAACAGATTTCTGTAAATTGATTTGTGTCCTGCAACCTTACTGAATTCATTTATCATTTCTAATAGTTTATTGGTAGAGTCTTTAGGGTTTTCTATGTCATCTGCAAATAGTGAAAGTTTTACTTCTTCCTTACCGATATGGATGCCTTTCATTTCTTTTTCTTATCTGATTGTTGTGACTAGAATTTCCAATACTATGTTGACTAACAGTAGTGAGAGTGGACATCCCTGTCTTATTCCTGACCTTAGGGATAAAACTCTTAGTTTTTATCCATTGAGGATAATGTTACCTGTGGGTTTTTCATCTATAGCTTTATTATGTCAAGATATATAAACCTAGTTTGCTGAGGGTTTTTATAATGAATGGGTTTTGTACTTTGTCAGATGCTTTTTCTGCATCTATTAAAATGATCATATAGTTTTTATCCTTCCTCTTGTTGATGCAATGTATCATGCTGATTGATTTGCTAAAAATTATTTTAAAAATAATTGAAGTAAATCTACCCCAATTCCCAAATTCATATGTTTGAGTTTTAATTCCCAATGTGACTTGAAGATAGGGCTTCTTGTAGGTAAAGGAGGTTGAATGAGGTCATAAGGGTGGGGGTTTAATCCAATAGGTTGATGACTTTATAAGAAGAGAAAGAGAGAAATGTTTTTCTTTCCACCATATGTGAACACAATGAGAAGGCAGCCATATGCAAACCAGAAAGAGAATCCTCTCTGGGAACCATCAGCCCATACATGGATCTTGGACTTCCAACCTCCAGAACTGTGAGAAAATAAATTTCTGTTATTTGAGTCTATGGTATTTCATTATAGCAGCCTGAGCTGACTAATACATACTCTTTTGAGTTTCTGGCACTGTCCTAGATGCATTATGGGCATTATATCACTTAATCTCATCTAATGATAAAAGTTAAGTACTTTTCTTCATTTGTTAATAATAAGGAAGTTGATGGTCTGAGAAATGTGCCATGAATTTCTCATACATTTGTTTGGCTCTGGATGATCTTTTTCATCACATAAACAATTCCTCATCAAATGAAAGATTCAGACTGAAAACAATTAAAAGGCATTAAAAGAAGAGGACATTGTACTAAACCTCCTGGGCAAGGCAGACTTAGAGGTTTAGGATGGGTCTTGAGTCAATTAAATATATCTCCTCATTATTTAGATGATTATCATGACATTATTTCCTCCATTCCCCTCAAATTATTATATTGCATAAAAACCTAACTGTATCATTTTAATCATCAAGGTAGAAAAGTTTATCTGAATACTTAAGATTTCACTATTTTTTAATGGATTGTAAATTTACCATGGACAGAAATAGTATTTCACTTTTATTTGTAGCATTTGTGATCTGCATTTTGTCCCAAGAATATAGAATAATCTTACTAATTATCAAATCCTTTTTTTCCTATTATTTGCACCATAGTGAAGAAAGAAGTTAGGTTTATTTTTGATAAGTGCTTTCTGGGAGGCATCACATTGGGTAATTGACAAGTAAGCATGGTATAGTATTTGAGGACTATCTTTTTCCTTTAAAAATCTTTTATTGATTTATGAATTATCTCAAGTTTGACATACAATGTTAGAATTCTAGTGTCATCATTTATTATGAAGTCCTGGGTAAATTATACTCTCTATGCCTCTATTTTCCCATCTGTAAAATAGGAATAATAACAATTTACTTATAAGGGTTAATATAATTTTTAAATAATGTATAAAAATACCTTAATGTTTACTAAATATTTATCACCCCCCAATTTTTTTTTGCTGTGTCTTTGTGCTAGAATTTCTCAAATCAAATTGTCCACAGTGGGTTTGACAAATATATTGGGTTTAGTTCTTTCAAGACACTCAGCAAAGCAAGTCTACATCTGATGCAATTAGATGTTTTACATTTTTTGTTTCACCAAATGAATCAGGACCTCTATTTTGGTATGTTTTAAAGATCTACCAGATCTATTTATCCAATTCAGATTTTTAAGAGGTCTAGATTATGTAAAATGCAGGGTAGATTATGGAAAAGATACAGATATAATAGATTCATGAGTAAAAGATTACAGAAATTCATTTAAATGGAAAAACATTGATGTAGGTTTTCCATGTGGCTGTTGAACAAGATCTATAACAGTGAACATGTACCTGATCAATTTTACCCCCTTTACTCAAAATGTACATGAGGATACCTTTTTCCCAGAGGATCACTGCATTCTTTTCTCCATGAAGTTATGGGTACAAATGGATGAACATGGATTTAGCTGCTTCTCTTCTGTAGCAATGTGTGCAGAAATAGATTAGTGCTAATTCAAAATATTTAAGTTAAGTGAAAAATACTCGACATAAAAATAAACCATTTGACAGTTAAGAATTTGTTGTATTTTAAAAGCAAGGAAACTATTAAAAGTAGAGAGTTTATTAAGCACAGAAACATAAACTCTTAATGACATCTCATTGATGCCCATTTAATTGTTCCTATAAACAGAGGATGTCTCTGTGAGTACACCTTCATTATTCACAAGAAAAAAAGTGCTTCGTGAAAGTTATCAAAATCAATTACAGTTTGTCCACTTTGGGGGGCCAATGAGGCAGAGAATTAACCTCCAACTAATTTCCAAAGTCATTTACCAGCTGATGGCTTAGTACATTTACTGCCACAGGCACCAGGCACTTTGGAACATTTGCGAAAATGCATGCCGTAGAGTGCAAGAAATGTATCATTTGGGTCATGATAGACCCATGAGCCATAAATTTTGTTTATTTATTTTATACTCATAAAATCCCCTGAGGTCCAGTAAATACACAATTTAATTTTATTATTAAATATATCTCTAAAGTTGACAAGAAATCCTGTGCTCTCTAACACAAAGTAAAGATCTTCTGGTCACTTATTAAATTATTCTAAAAGGCACAATAAAGCTAAAGGATTATCATGAGTTTGGATGAATGTTATGTTGTATTCCTTGTACAATATAAATAAGCAGGAACCATATCCAAACGTTATGACTTTTACAGATGATGAAATCTCTTAAAGTAAATGATTGCTTAAGGTAAAAAATGAAATCATTAATGACTTAATAGACCCTGTGGTTTACTTACCCTTCTAGGTTCTACGTTATTGGAAAAGATAACACAAATATATTAACTCTCTAGAGGTATGCTCTTTAGTTGTCTAAAGATTTAGCCAAATGTAATTATCTTATATTTTTACGATGGTAACTGTTTATGTCATTTGAGAGTCTGATTTGGACATTACTCTAAAATGTGGAAAATCTTGTACTTTCTATTTGAGTGCATATATGTGTTACCCATTGTGGACAGTAAGCATCACTTTAAATAAAAGCATTAACTGAATACAAAATAGGTTAGGAAAAAAATGTTTCCAGAGATGTCAGGGTAACAGGATGAGAATATGTAACAATGTGCTCAGCATCAACATGTCTGAGAAAATCCTCTTTATGCATTCTGCCAGACAGATAAATTCATCTACATCAACCTCTAAGAAAGATAACCTAATAAAGATGCAATGTGAAAAGAAATTGATATTTGGTCAGGGGGGAAAGAACAAATGAAGCATTTGTTAGAATATGTTCACACCATCGTTTCGAATACTGACTGATCATGATAATGAGACTTTAAATATCCACGTTTTCAAAAGCAGAAGAAACTTAATAGTGTTTGTTTTATTTTTCTGCTACAGAGTCTAACCAGGTACAATGTTTCCTAATTCAATCTTGGTAATATTTATTCCATTAATTCAATGGCCTTTGACTTATAATTATCATATTATACATACAGAAAGAGCTCTCAAGACAGTCACAACATCAGATAAATATACTCAGAGGGCTAGTTAATCAAACTGGCAATACCTATACAGGAAACAGGGAATCTGAGGGTTTCTCAGATATCTAGATATGCCCAAATATCTTCTCCTTTACAGCATGGAGTGCTCACTATTAAAATTCTGACAGGTTAGTGAATAACATTATCAACTTAACTCTAGAAAGCAAGTCTTAAATTATCTGAGAGTGATTTCCACTTCATGAGCTCAGGGCCACAAAGCAAGTGTGGGTCTGGAGGTGGGGGGATGGGAAGCTAGAAAAGCAGAAGTTGGAATGGGAAAAGGTTGGAGGAAGCTGGGTCATTCTAAAATGAGAGGAACAGGCCAGCAAGATACGTATTATTTTCCTCATATGTCTTCACTGTGTTTTTAAATTTGTTTCAGTTTCCTTTGGACTAACAGAATAATTTTAGTAATGTAATATCTACCAACACAGTCATAACTAGACTGTTATCCACCAGCAAGAATTTATTATATCCCATTGTGCTAAGCATTACTTTTAAGTTGTCTTTGATAAAAACAAACACTTATAAAGATTTTGATACTGGGGCCTCTTCAAACCAGGGTAACTAGCAGCTTGCCAGAAGAATCCATGTATAAACTAGAATACAAAATATCTTTACTTTTTCATTTAAACAGGAAATAAAAAAAAGAAATCATAGTTGTCAGTGGACTACTTTGGACTATGTCTCTTCCTATATCCCATCAATACAGGTTCTCAGTTTCCCTGAACTAGAGGGTTATTTATAAAATAGTTGAGAAGCATTAAGGGAACAAAAACTACAAGAAGACTCATTTAACAGATTTGAAGAGAGAATTTACTGTGGTATTTAAAATGTGGTATACTCATAAATAAAAATTGTGCTCTCATATAATGATCTCCCCTTATAAATTACATACATATATAGCTTCACACACATTGTCATTTAATTATTATCAAATCCTAAATAATTCTAGCACTGTCTAGCTTATTCAAATCCCTTCTCTTTGATAATAATATATCAGTGAATTAAATCCTGCGAGTGAAGCAGATGGCATAAATAAGCTGCTTATACCAATGCATAGCATGTGCAAAAGGTTAATTGAACTGCCTCATCATGAATTATATATATATTTTTCCACAGTCTAGCAGCGTTTAGAACAAAATGATGTTTTTCCCTAGTTTAATTAGTGTGATGACATTAATTATAATCATAACAATTCTAGCACCACTAAAAATAAACTGTGAAAACTTTAATGTATTTTCAAAAATCATATGTTATTTGACCCTTTAAAGGAGTGTGTTATGCTTATGGTATTGGAAATGGTATTCAAATAGTATTTAAAAATTGAAGAGGTATTGTAACCTAAAGATGATGACATTCTGCTGGTCAGTGTTCTGTGCAAAAGCCAATGAAGACTGCAGGCCCCAGATGCTTTCTCAAAAATAATTTTCCCAGAAAAATATACAATAATTTCAAAAAGGCACTAAAAAATAGTGATACTGTTGGCTGGCTTTGGTTCTCAAATATCTGAGAACAGATTTGTGGAAGAGGGCAATAGGAGGTCATTTCTTCCAACTCTATAAACCTAGATATCTCAGTTGCTGCAAGCTTATATCTCTTTTCTATTTTAGAAATGGCTTTTCTTTTTTCTATTTCATATGTAATTTTAGTTAATGTATTTCAGACTTTGTAAACTAGTTAACTGTAAAAACCTCATATTGGTAGTAAGATTTGAACAGTGTATAATAATTGGGGGCAGTGTGCACATGAAGGTACACATACATATGCCTGTCATTCTTTAGGCTCATTATAAGCCATATCTTTGCCTAAAACATATCTATATATCCAGTACAGTATAGGTACAAGAATATAGTAAGTGGTTCAAGTATTTCTTCAAAGGAATAAATGAGACTTTAAATTATTGAAACTTAAGATTTACCGAAATAGTTTACATTTCTATTGACTAACACAAGCTATGTGGTTGGTTTCTTTGTCTTAGTCCATGTTGTAAAATGATACCAATAACAAAGTGGCACAAGTCAGACATGTGATCCATACTACATGTCTCAACCTGAAGTTTTATGCACAGACATATCACCAAGTCTGATTATTATCTATGATGATAATGTTAACCTGCAAAGAATGAACCCCAAATAAAAGCTTCCAAAAAGAAGATCTTCCCTATAGTAGCCATAGAATTTTTAAAGCTATCTTTGAGGATAATTTTAGATATTAACTTCTATCCATTTAATCACCATCATGTAAAATAAATCTAAAATTACTGTAATCAAAACACCTGCCATGTTTCATAAGTTATTCTTTTCTAACTTAATATTTAGACCTATGTTGTAAGTTAGAAAAATGACTTTTCTATATAAATACAGAAAAATGACTATTGAAAATCCATGTTTTCAATAATGGATTAGGTTTACTTCATAGACTTCTGTGTATTTCGCTCCTGGTTTTATGTCAACTCTTGATGATGTTGCCACAACCAAACTCTCAGCACCACTAAGAGATGCCCCACTGCCAGAACCCCATCTTATGGAATTCCTCTTTCTGACCCCAATTTATTATTATTATGGGCTTTGGAGACAGGCAGATGGGTTTAAAATCCTGTCTCTGTCATAACAAATTATAATATTAGACAAATTATTGAATTTCTCTGAAAATCTGAGCATTTTCTCGGAAAATCCTGATACCATAGTGTTTTCATTACTATAGCTTTGTAATATAGTTTGGAATCAGGATGCAAGATGCCTCTAGTTTTCTGTTTTTAGTATAGTCAACACAAAACATTACATTAGTTTCAAGTGTACAGCCTAATAATTCAGTAAGTTCATACATTATGCTAAATTCACTCTGAATATAACAACCATCTGTCCCCCACACAATGCTATTACAATACCATTGACTATTTTCCTCATGCCGTTCTTCTCATTCTCTTGACTTGTTCATTCCATAATGAGAAGCCAGTATCGCCCACTTCACTTCACCCATTTTGTCCAACTCCCCACATTCCTGCCCTCTGGCAACTATCAGTTTGTTCTGTGTATTTATAGATTTAGTTCTGCTTTATTTTTTCTTTGTCCAAGTTTTTAATTTAAATTTCAGGTTGCTAAAACACAGTGCAATATTTGTTTTAGGTGTAGAATTTAGTGATTCGTCAGTTATACACATCACCCTGTGTTCATCACAGCAAGTGTACTCCTTAATACCATCCTCTGTTTAGCCCATCCCCCTGCCCACCTCCCCTGTAGTAACCATCAGTTATTCTCTATAGTTAAGAGTCTGTTTCTTGGTTTACCTCTCTTTCTTCCCCCCTTCATTCATTTGTAATTCTGATTTTTGTTTGTTTATTCATTTGTGTGTGTTTTTTAAGATTCCACTTATGAGCAAAATCATATGGTGTTTGTCTTTCTCAGTCTGATTTATTTTACTTAGCATTATAGCTTCTGGATTCATCCATATTGTCTCAAATGGCATTATCTCATCTTTTTCTTTTGGCTGCATTATATCCCTGTGTGTGTGTTTGTGTGTGTACCACATGTTACCCATTGGTCTGTTTATGGACACTTAGGTTGCTTCCATATCTTAGCTATCATAAATAATGCTGCAATAAACAGAAGAGTACATGTATCTTTTCAAATTGTTGTTTTTGTTTTCTTTAGGTAAATATCCAATGGTGAAATTGTTAGATTTTATGATATTTCTATTTTCAATATTTTGAAGACACTCCATACTGTTTTCCACAGTGACTATACCAATTTACATTCCCACCAATAGTACACAGGGGTCCCTTTATCCACATCCTTGCCAACACTTGTTATTTCTTGCCTTTTTGATTTTAGTCCTTCTAACAGGTGTAGGGTGATAGCTCATTGTGGTTTTGATTTCCATTTCCCTGATGATGAGTGGTGTTAAGCATATTTTCACATGTCCGTTGGCTATCTGTATGTCTTCTTCAGTAAAAAGTATTTTCAGGTCCTTTGCCCATTTTTTAATTGGATTGTTTGTGGGTTTTTTGGTGTTGAGTTGTGTAACTTCTTTATATATTTTAGAAATTAACTACTTATTAGATATATCATTTGCAATTATCTTCTCCCACTCAGTAGGTTGCCCTTTTGTCTTGTTGATGATTTATTTTGCTGCGCTTTTTATTTTTTGTCCAGTTTTGTTCTTTTTTTCTCAGGATTCTTTTGGCTAGTCAAGGTCTTTTGTGGTCCCATACAAATTTTAACATTGTTTTTTCTGTTTCTGTGAAAAATACCATCAGGATTTTGATAGTGATTACATTGTATCTGTAGATTGCTTTGGGTAGTATGGACATTTTAACAATAGTAATTCCTCCATTCCATAAGCATGGAATATCTTTTCATTTATTTGTTTCTTGACTTAAAAATCTTATTACCTGCTTTCTCAAATTTGCTATGTTTGTCATTCTTCTAGTGTTCCATCCTAAATGGTCTCTGGTTGTCCTGATTGATGATTTTGTTTATGTTCATCTACTGCCCAAGTTATCATCTTAAACACAAATGTTTGCAGTCTCTTACATTGCTTAAAAGTTTTGGTGGTAAACTGAGGATTACTGAGGGTTGGGAGGTAGGGATAGCGTGGATGGGTTATGGACATTGGGGAGGGTTTGTGCTATTGTGAGTGCTGTGAAACGTGTAAGCCTGATGATTCACAGACCTGTACCCCTGGGGCAAATAATAATAATAATAATAATTAAAAGCAGAATATTGAAAAAAAAAGTGTTGGTGGTATACCTCTGATTACAGAGCAATGATTAAATCCTCCTTTATTTAGCTTCTATAATTTCTTCTAGATTTTCCTTGTCTAACTCCAACTTTTCATACAATAGCAAAAATAAAAAACAAAACAAAAAAACAAATAAAAAGGTTTTTCTTAACACAAAACAAATCATATCCCTATTCATCCCTCTAAGCAGCTACAATGTCCTCTCAGTGCATTCAGGGGATAAAAAAAAATCTGAACTCCTTCTAATGGCCTCCAAGGCCCTAAATAATGTATCCTCTTCCTGGCATTCTAATTTGTTCTATACCAGTCTCGCTTTTCTCATTACATTCCCAACACACCATTGTTCTTTCAGTTAATTACAAAGACATGTTCTTTTCCATTTCAAGCTCTCTGTAGATGCTGATCCTCCAACTTGAATGCTATTTTCCCACTCTGTGTCACAGACTTAATTCCTCTTAATTTAAGTCTCAGTTCTTCCCTGATCAGTCTACTTAATATTAGTCCATCTCCCCCTTCTATTTTAATTCCCTCTTTCCTTAGTAGCATTGATTTTAATTTGTAAGTATTTCTCTATTTTATTTTTTCTTATGTCTATAATTAGCACAAAGCCAAAAAAGAAGCCAGCTCCCTGCCTTCTTTATCAGCACATTCTCTGTCTAATATGGTTCTTTGGAATTCGTCAGCAATCTAACCTTGTGAATAAACAAGTAAATGAGTGAGATGTTCAATAAATATATGTAAATTGTGTGTCAATCCTGATTGAATTCCAAAGATATGGCAGCCATAAAGGGAAGCAAAAATATTTCTAGTGAAGAAAAAAAATAGAAAGTAGAAAATCCATTTTTTTTTAAAGATTTTATTTATTTATTTCACAGAGGGAGAGAGATCACAAGGAGGCAGAGAGGCAGGCAGACAGAGAGGGGGAAGCAGGCTCCCTGATGAGCAGAGAGCCCGATGTGGGCCTCGATCCCAGGACCCTGAGATCATGACCTGAGCCGAAAGCAGAGGCTTTAACCCACTGAGCCACCCAGGCGCCCTCCATTTTTTTTTATTATACAATAGTTTATTTCCAAAATGCCACTGATGGCTTAAATTGTTTACTGCAGAAGGATATTGAATGGCTCCATTTTGATGTATCACAGTTTTACTATAAGAGATTTATAACTTCATATGTCAAATAATGTTTTGTGCCATGAGATTGTAAAATTTATTTTTCAATATTTTTCTCAATTTTCTTTTCCAATTAAATGAAGGTAATGTAGAATAGCTTGGTAAACAAGAGTTTCTATGATTTGATAATTATTTGAGCAGGTAATTAGGCATATAGCATAACACATTTAAAAAAATATATATGTATATACTTATATATACTTAAATCTACATAAAAATATGTGTATATATGTATATATTTTATATATACTAAAATATATATAAATACATATGTGTATATACACACATGTATATAAATGTGCACATATATATTCATACATACATATACATAAAACAGTCATTACTAGTTCTTTAGTTAGATCTGTGTAGCTGTGATTATAGCCACAGTGCATTTTCTTTTCTCTGTGCCATGGTGCACAAGTGGTGTCATTAACTTTACTCAAATTCGGAGGAAAGTTAGAAAAAGTAACTCAATAGCCTGCCTCTCCTCGAGATGCAAATGACCAGCTTACATTGCCAAGTGTTAACTAACAGTTATCTTTATGGCCTTGTATTTGAACCAATCCTTGAAAGCAAGTATGTTCCTCATGATGTAAGCTTTTTTTTTTTTAGACTTATTTATTTGAGAGCGAGAAAAAAGAGAGCCTGCGGGTATGGGGATGGGAGGAGGGTGTAGGAGCAGTGGGAGAGGGGGAAGAGAGAATAGATTCCCTGCTGACTGCTGAGTCACACACAGGGCTGGCTTTCACAACCCTGAGATCATGACCTGAACATAAAGAGTCAGATGCTTAACTGACTGTGCCACTCAGGCACCCTATTTTTTTTTTTTTAGCAAGTTAAGATCTCTTAATTGCTTTAACATAATAATATCTTAGTTTAATAATTCCCTTTCTTTTTTCCTCAAGAAGGATGGTTTGTAATTTAAAATCATACTTGAATAATTATATATATTACATATGGTAATTTGCTTACCATTACCAACATTTCACATATTATTTCTCTTCCATGATTGTTTATCTCACTATTTATTGACAAAAAGCTCATAATAACTTGAGCCCTCCTTATGTAGTTTGCCCTTAACCATATTTTATTTTATTTTATTTTATTTATTTATTTGTTTGACAGAGAGAGAGAGTAGGCAGAGAGGCAGGCAGAGAGACAGGAGGAAGCAGGCTCCCTGCTGAGCAGAGAGCCCGATGCAGGGCTCAATCCCAGGACCCTGAGATCATGATCTGAGCTGGAAGCAGAGGCTTTAACCCACTGAGCCACCCAGACACCCCACCTTAACCATATTTTAAGGATAGGATAATGTACAGTGTCATAATGCTGAGTTTAGNTCTGAGCTGGAGGCAGTGGCTTTAACCCACTGAGCCACCCAGGCACCCCACCTTAACCATATTTTAAGGATAGGATAATGTACAGTGTCATAATGCTGAGTTTAGTTCTGAAGATGGTTAATATTCATTCAGTATTTTTTGTTGGTACCTACTGTGTACCAGGCATTATAAAAATATCCCAAAAGAAATAACAAATGACCCCAAATTTCAAAGATTTTATAAACAGAATAGATATATAAACCTAAAATTGCAAATACTGTGTGGATAGGTATTTGCACAAGTCATGCTAGATGATAAAAAGAGCAAGTAGCCATTTCTACTTGCAGTTGGGACAGCTGGTCATCTAGGAAACACACAATTTAATACATGCAGGGGTTTTGTTGTGTTTCAATTGGGAAAAAAAAGTGAATTTTTCTAGGCAATGACAAATCACAGACTACTGTCCATTATTCTTATAATGATGTTTTTGATAGGAGTAGGCATCATCAGCAATGTTATTTCTTAATAAATATATTTATACACATTGTACATTTTTTTAAATGTGAACTTAAATGTGGCTTAGTGGTTTTCAGCTTCCTGAGTGCTGATATGAGTCCTTTCACTTCCTGAGAGTTTCCAATTTGAAAGAAATCTGGGTATCAGAAGTTTGATACATACCTATCTACTTGCTTTTTGTCAAGTTTTGTTTTACTCTACCTGTTGATAAAAGATATGAAAAATATTTTGGGGGTTTTTTTTAAGATTTTATTTATTTATTTGACAGAGAGAGATTACAAGTAGGCAGAGAGGCAGGCAGAGATAGAGGAGGAAGCAGGCTCCCCGCCGAGCAGAGAGCCCGATGCGGGCCTCGATCCCAGAACCCTGAGATCATGACCTGAGCCAAAGGCAGAGGCTTTAACCCACTGAGCCACCCAGGCGCCCTGAAAAATATTTTGTAATCAATTTCCTTCATCTTGTAATTCTACAAAGAAAATAACACTTCCTTCAAATGTGGTTCCTTTGTCCAATTTCTAGTGAGTTCTCATAGATCTTTGTGTCTCAGTATTGAAAGAACAAAAAATTCAACCAATGACTCATACATAAGAGGTTTTTTTAGAAACCAAACCTCAGTTATATAAAAGCATTTTATAACATTATATCAAGAGCACTTTATAACATTATAACATGCAAGTTATCAAAATGATTTCTCATACTGACATGTTTTTCATAAATTTAACAGGTTTTTTAAATTAAATGGCCATGCTATTTCTAATTGAAAAAACGAGTCTCCTTTCACCTTCAAATTATTTTTAGTTTTGTCATGATGTTCTTTTAACCATTCTCTGACACATTCCAAAGGAAAGAAAATTTTGTATTCTGTCTAGGTCATTGGTTTCCAAGAGTGATGAATATCATTTACCTTTAGTAATAGATGATTCAAAATCCGTTTAAGTTTTGTCTATTTTCTCTACAAAGTTGTGTGCTTAGATACCAAGGATTTATGATTCAGATAAATTAGAGATTTGTTAGTGATACAAAGATAGTCAAATCTGAACAAGACTGAGATATTAGATCTCAAACGGAGTGCAATTAGCCTTATAGTAAGCACTAAGGTTCAAGTGATGATACAGGTCAAGTGAAAACTATCACTGAGTAAAATAAGATGACACTTAACATGTGAACATGATTCAGTAATGTGTGCAAAATAAATGAACAAAACATATTTTGTCCTTTAAAAAGTAAAACAGGTAGAGTGAAGTAAAACTTTTACCACTTTTGTCTAGCTCACCATTATGTACAGTTCTTGGCATCTTTTCCTCAAAGACTTCATCTAGAGCATGCACACACATGTTCACAGACACATTCTCTCACTCAACTACAAACACTTTTGTGAAAAATTTATCTCTCTTTCTCCAACTGAAAATCATCTTTAGCCATTTGATTGTATTATAATTAAGACCACAGACCTGTTCCAGGACTTTCCTTATCTGAGTGCTAATTGAACATTTGTTATTTTTAAATATCATGCAGCACATATTTATTGACAAGCTACTCTGTGCCCATCTCTACATTTGGCTCTATAGGATTATAAAGATACACATGTCATTGCTATCCTGCCTCCCTCCCTCCCTTTCTTTATTTCTTCCCCTTTCCTTTGTTCCTCCTTTCTTTCGCTCTCATCATCCTTTTGTATGTGGTAGTACAGAGAAGCATGAATTCCCACTAGGAAATACTTTCTCGGAGTTTTTTTTAAGGTGTCCTTATGTTTGAGTTTGTAAATACAATGGTAATTTAATTTATTTTTAGACAAATAATTTGAATTTAGCCATTAAGTTAATATTTGAAAATAGTTAACTGAAGTATTAAGTACACAAGTTCATAAGTTAATGAAAAAATTAAAAAGTATATACTGTGAGGAAGTCTGCATTTTAAATCCCAATGGATGGTTTAAAAATAAAAAATATTATAATACTGAAGCTAAGGTTATATTTTAAAGCTGGATATTTTTAAGCATGCATATGCCAATACTTAATTGGAAAATTAAGAACTCATGGAAATAGTTAATAATGTCCCCAAAGAACATTTACTAGAAAATATGTGACCAATTTCTTTTATCAGGAAAGGTTGTTTCCCTTGAGGTATTGTCTTAATTTTTCATTGCTGCCTAACAAATAACCACAAACTCTGAGGCTTGAAACATCACCCACTTATTATCTCAATGCTTTCCTGTGTTAGGAATCCAGGTATGGGTTAACTCTGTCCTCTGCTCAGTCTCACCAGGTTGAAACCAAGGCATCCAGTGCTGCAATTTCATCTGAAATTCAGGGCCAGTCCTCTTCCAAGCTCACCGTTCTTTGTAGTATTCCATTTCTTGTGATTGGAGAGCAAGGCCCTCAGTTCCTAGAGGCTGCCCCTTTCATGTCATACAACCCTCTCCCCAACATGGCAGTTTGCTTCTTTAAGGGTAACGGGAAATTTCTTTTCATACTTCTAACACAGAGTTTAATTAATGTAATGCACTCAAAGAAGTAATTATTTCTTTACCATATTCCATTGGCTAGAAGCAAGTCAGGTTTACCTGCACCCAACAGGGAGTGATGATATAAAGTGATTAAGAAAGATGTGGAGATAGAAAAATCACTTCACCCCCCTCCCTTCCCAATCAAACCACAATAGCACTTTGTATATATCTTTATTATAATATGTTAGCCTATAGGGAAGCTCCCCCTTTTCCCTTTCTCCTAGTCCTACCTTGTTTTATAGGCAAATAGGAGTATGTTTCTCAACTATTTAAGTACTATGACCTGCTGTTCATGTGTGCTTTAGCCTCCTAGGAGACTTGTTTTTCCTAGAAACCTAGAAAAATGGGAAGGCTTGGGAGGATCCACCCTTACTCTTGTCTGCCTATTGAGATCCTTCCTTCCACGCCATCTCAAAAATAAGCAGCACTGAGACTGATTCTCCTTTTTCAGAGGTCTGGTGTCTATGGCAAAAGCCAAACAACAGTTCTGTGCAAGGCAAGGAGCAAAACATTTGTCGGCTCTATTCTTGTAGTTGCACTTTCTTTAGGGATTGTAAGCTCTTTTTGAACAAATCTTTTCTCACCAACATGGTGGTGAAATATGAAGAGCTACAATCCAGGTGTATAGGGACACCTGGGTGACTCAGTCAGTTAAGTGTCTGCCTTTGGCTCAGGTCATGATACTGGAGTCCCAGGATTGAGCCCCCGATCAGCTCCTTGCTCAGGGAGGGAGCCTACTTCTCCCACTGCCCCTCCCCCCTGCTCATGCTTGCTCTCTCTCTCTCTCACTCTCTCTCTGATAAATAAATAAAATCTTAGAAAAAAAAAAAGAAAAATTCTGTGTGTATATTTAAAAAGAAATGGCAAAAAAAACATCGTGCCTGTTTTGATTCTCAGCTCTCTGTCCTCAAAAAGAAAAGTTTCTGTGTGGTCCAGTCATGCCTGGGTCTAAATAAAGGTTGTAGGCCAAAGCCTCAAGTAGAAATAGTCTGGTTTTCTGTTTATGAACCATATCTTTCCTCCATATAGTTTCTTTGAGGCCCTAAATAAGTAATAATTGGCTTATCGAGGATAATATTCAATGATTCAGAAATCTGAGTTCTGGCTCCTATCTTTTGATGTCTTAACATTCCCATACCATGTGCTTGTCATATAATGGTCCTTTTTCATAAGTTTGACTTCTCCATCAAAGTAAACTCTTTGAAGTCATGGACCATTTTTTATGCATATTCTCTTCCCATGTTACCTTACCACCTAGCAGGCATTTGATGATTGTTGAATAAAAAGGTGAAAAGAATGGCAAAAGTACTACAGAACAGGCCACTCAGACAACCTAGAGAACACCTGACAGAATTAAAAAACTATACCACTTGAATGTTCAACTCACATAAAAACAACTGTGGAAATCACATGGTTTATAAGGTATGACATAACAGGTATAGTATCAGTTTCTTCCTACTTTTATACTACATGAAAACATTTAACATAAAATAATTGACTAACTGAAGATTGTACATAAATGTGTGAAAATGAAGTAAATTCCTTATCAGTCTCTGAACATTTCCTATCCAACTACATTTACATCAGTTTAAGTTATGGACACAATTTATGAATTATTTTTCAGAAATAACCTAGGAGAATAGATCTATATCTAACATTTTAGTTTTTAGATGTAAGTCACAGGAGTCCCAGAAATTGATGCTTCTTTTGTCATTCAAGCTTTGTTCCAGGCAAAATGAAATTTAGGAGATAAAGTGAATATTAAGAAAAGTGGTTCTAATTTATTGTGACTTTATCTAGTGACTTATAAAAGAGGAATTTGAATAGCTTTCAAAAAATGCAAACTTGAGTGCTTTCTCTCATTGTTACTTCACATTTTTTCTTTTGGTAATATTGATTGTTTTGTATGTTTATGCATGGCAGTTTTAATTCATTTAATGAAAATAATATTTATCTCTGGGATATCATCTTCTGTTAGCATCATGATATGAACAAAAAATATGAACTTGGCATAAATAGAAGTGAGGACTGCAATTTGCCCAGAAACAAAACAATGCTTTGCCAACCTGAAAAGCAAAGATGTTATTTCAAGCTTTAGGGGAAAAGAGGCTTAACTGTCTGAGTATTCATTCACCTAATTTGTATTCAATAACAAATGTCTTATTTTTTTATATATTCAGTGAAAGAAAGTGTCTGCATTGATATTTTAAAACATAGTCTGATTTTCCTCTCATTTGTTATGGCCCTTCAGCTGTAAGAGAATCAATAAACAATGAGACATAATATTAACGTTTCAGATTATGTTTAAAATGATTATTCAGCTGGCCTAGATCTGTAAATCTAGGTGGTAATTTTGAAGTAATTGTGTTGTGATGTTTCCAGCCTGATAGGTTGTTTTTCCTCTGTCTGATTCAGTTAATAAGTGTTATTTCATGACTGGTTCTTTTGCTCTGGAAGTTCTTGAGTTGGCTCATGTTATTAAACCCTGACTCAATTAGACATTGCTATATTGAATTGGTTCTAAAATGACTTGTTGCAGTTTGAAACAGTGGATGGGACTGTGAGTTTATTGTCATATTAATTTAGTCTTACACCCTGACACTTAACCCCAAGTACCAATATTAATCATGCCCCAAAATAGCAGTAGTAGTTTAATCATTTCAATAAGACATACTTTAGGATAAGAGAGATTGCACTGCTAACCTGCAAGGTCTACTTTGTACTTTTCTTTAAAGACCTGACCTTCTATATGGGCATTCACTATTTTCTCCTACTTCTTGTTTCTGATTTAGATTTCTAATCTATTTGTGGAAGCTTTTTTATCAGCAACTGCCATCTAAGACTGATATACAAATTTTGAAATTATTTCCAATATTCTCCAAATCTTGGCCTTCGTAAAATACGTAATAGCTGAAATCTATATTATCATTATCTATTATATCACTTAAAGATTTTTTTAAAAGATTTTATTTATTTATCTGAAAGAGAGAGAGATCACAAGTAGGCAGAGAGCCAGGCAGAGAGAGAGAAGAAAGCAGGCTCCCTGCTGAGCAGAGAGCCCGATGTGGGGCTCAATCCCAGGACCCTGA
Source organism: Ailurus styani (assembly GCA_002007465.1). Lineage (NCBI taxonomy): Eukaryota > Metazoa > Chordata > Mammalia > Carnivora > Ailuridae > Ailurus > Ailurus styani. Next base: position 921,558 of record LNAC01000179.1, read on the forward strand.
GANTGTAATAGCTGAAATCTATATTATCATTATCTATTATATCATTTAAAGATTTTTTTAAAAGATTTTATTTATTTATATGAAAGAGAGAGAGATCACAAGTAGGCAGAGAGGCAGGCAGAGAGAGAGGAGAAAGCAGGCTCCCTGCTGAGCAGAGAGCCCGATGTGGGGCTCGATCCCAGGACCCTGAGATCATGACCTGAGCCGAAGGCAGAGGTTTAACCCACTGAGCCACCCAGGTACCCCGTTATCTATTATATCATTTAATAAGGATAAATGGAGTAAAAAAACCAAACACCTGCCTTATAATAGACATTATTTATCGAACACGAATTCCTATTATGTCTCTTGTTCTAAGGCGCTTTCAAGGAAAACCAGATGCATTAATACCAGGCAACAGAATGTTTTCTTTAGGGCACCTGAGTGGCTCAGTGGGTTAAAGCCTCTGCTTTCGGCTCAGGTCATGATCTCAGGGTCC
>LNAC01000179.1:922184-1160811 GCA_002007465.1 Ailurus styani
AAAAAAAAAAAAAGAATGTTTTCTTTAGGTTAAGAGGCTCAAGCTTCAATTCTTTCAATATGTAACATTCAATGAAAGCATGAATAGAACTATGTCCTGAACATACTGTTGGTGTTTCTTTTCAGGTTTAGGGTCATAAACAAAAAAAGGAGAAAAAAGAATTAGAGGAGAAAGAGGTAGAGGATATGAGAGGGTGAAGGAAGAAGGAAAATGAACAGAGTCAGATGACCACAAAGAACTAAAGCTCAACCATCCGTCACTTCTATGTAGTGTGTGTGTGTGTGTGTGTGTGTGTGTGTGTGGTGAGCAAGTATACAAGCTCATGTCTGAGTTTGTATGTGCAAGGGCTGAAGTGGGGTATAACGGGGAGATTATAAATAAGAGATAAATAAATACTCTGACATTCATTTCAGATATCATACCTGCGAGAATACTATTTTTGTCTGACTTAGGTGCATGACTCTGACAACCATTTTAAAAAAATGTTGAGACTACAAGCTAGAGTTGAATAAGGGAGCTTAGCATCTGTTCCTGCAATATAAAACTAGGTTTAACTGTCCTTATCGTTACCTACTATAATTCTATTTAGATACAGCAGACCTAATAGCAGTGTCTGTAATGTTGAAATGTATCTGAATACATTTTATAAGGCTTAAACGTTGGGACACTAATTTATCATTATATACAATTCTTTGCTACCTTGAACTCAGCACTGCTAAAGTTTTATAACTTAATCTCTTTTAGGCAATAAATAGAGACTATCTTGAAAATATACATACATGTTTTTGATATATTTTCTAACCTAATTACTGTATTACAAAAGATTTTTTTTAAAAAGAAAATATACTTAACCCTGGAAATGATCTGTAGTTAAAAATTCAGAGCTTATCACAAAATTATTTATATTGGCGCTCGTCTGTTCTCACATTTTATAACCAGTTTCTTAAGAAGATTTAGAGAACTTTGAAGAATCTCACGTTTCAGAAGTTTCTGCAGTTAGCTTTTAATTTTTTTTTATAAATTAAACATGGTTTCTGCAGAGAAAATGGATCACTAACCTGGACATTTTTTAAAATTATTCTTCTCTATCATATGAATTTTACTTTTTTTAAAACTTTTATTTATTCAGTGATCCAAAATTCATTGTTTATGCACCACACTCAGTGCTCCATGAAATACGTGCCCTCCTTAATACCCATCACCAGGCTCATCCATCCCCCTTACCCCCTCCCCTCCATTACCCTCAGTTTGTTTCTCAGAGTCCACAGTCTCTCATGGTTCATCTCCCCTTCCAATTTACCCCAGTTCCCTTTTCCTTTCCTTCCCCTAGAGCCCTCCATTTTATTCCTTATGTTCCACAAGTAAGTGAAACCATATGATAATTGACTTTTTCTGCTTGACTTATTTCACTCAGCATAATCTCCTCCAGACCCGTCCATGTTGATACAAAAGTTGGGTATTCATCCTTTCTGATGGCTAAGTAATATTTTACTTTTAATAGGTTCAGTCCTGTTTTCAAAAACTTGTTTCGGGTATTTCTATTTTTTAGTAAATTTTTTTTACTCGTTTATGTTTTAAAATTAATACACATATCCCAAAAACTGGAGTACTTTATTTACCTTTGTTATACTAATTGCACTTATGTATAATGTACTTATATATACTATTAATATAAACCCACACACTTGCTTACACTACCAAAAAGGTAAAATATGAGAAGAAACTGGACAATGGGATAAAATACTCAAAAACATTAATGAAAAGCACTAATAATATATTAAGTCAGAAAGGCTTAGGAATAGTGAAAGTGTCCTTGAATATGGAGATGAAGCCCATACAAATGTGTTGGAGGATAGTTCTGTGGACCTGGAAGTTTCACACTGAGCCTGGGCTGTTCTGTTGCACAGTTCTCTTCCTTCTTCTCAGCAAGGCTTCTCATTGATCTCCCTCTTTTTGGTCAGGAACCTGGTTGTAGCCTATTTCCAGTAATGTTCTCTTTGCTTTCAAGATCCTCTCCTCCAAGAATAAAGAGAAAAAAAAAAAAAGAAAGAAAGAAAGCATATGCCTGCTTGTGACAGATTTTCTAAATATATAGCCAATTTAATGTATCTTTCAGATCAAACCCCAATAGGAAAAAAAGAAAGAAAAGAATATGTTTGTCTTTATTCTACTTACCACAAGATTAGCCTGAGTCTGTTATTTCTTGCTCAGTTTCTGTGCTTGGTATAGAACAGAAAGCTTGAACTTTTAGCCATGAGTTAAGTTCTAATTCTAGAATTTTAAGTTACTCTTTTGATGGGCACTTGATTTCTTCAAGCCTTAGTATTTTCATATTGAAAATAGGGAGAGGAAGGTTTGCTTATGACGTGATGTTAGAATTTAGTATGTGGCTGTATGCAAAATACTTGGAATGTATTTGGTCTTTGTGGTGGGTTAAATTGTGTCTCCAAAATATATATTCATGTCTTAACTCCCAGTACTGATAAATGTGACCTTATTTGCAAATGGAATGTTTGCCAATGTATAAAGTTAAAGATCTTAAGATGAAATCATTCTGGATTTAGGGTGGAACCTAAATCCAATGACAGATGCACTTAGAAAAGAGAGGAAATTATGACACATCAGGGAAGAACACTACATAAAGACAAAAGCATAGACTGAAATTATGAAGCCCAAACCAAGGAATGCCAAGGATTTCTGGTGACCACCAAAAATTAGAAGATAGGCATGGAAGGGATTTTCCTTCAGAGCCTCCAGAGGATATCAACACTGTCAACATCTTGACTGTGGACTCATGCCCTCCACAACTGTGAGAGAAAAAATTTCTGTTGTTTATGCTGTCCAGTTTGTGATTTTTTGTTACAACAGCCCTAGGAAACTAGTATAGTCTTCAAAATTGATTCTCCCTAATTCTCTTTTCTATGAACTTCAAAATTTATTCTCCCTAATTCTCTTTTCTATGAACTTGTATATTTTTAAGGGTAATACCTAGTCAGTGTACAGTAATATGGCTATATCAGTTAAATGTGGCTGGCATTGATTTGTTTAGTGCTCAACCCTGATAAGATTTGATCTGTGCCATAAATGTTATTACATAAAACTTTCTGTTATTTATTTGATTGCTTCCTCCACCACACCGAAAATGTATCCATGGAGGGCGTGCATCCTGGGAATAGAGGTGAATTTAGAAAGCAGGGGGGGAATGCAACAAATTGTGGAAGGCAGAGGATGGGTGGGGTCTAGCCAAGGTTATATTGTGCCTGGTAAGACAGGACATACTATAAGTCTTCAGGTAAAAACAGGGAATATTTAATCATTAATTGCTTTTAGAGTAAAAATTCATGTAAGCTTAAGTTACCATCTACCTGAAAACAAAAAGTATTAAGCATGCTAAAGACAAGCACATCAGCAGGAATATCTCTTAAGGTTTTTTCGACGACTAAAATTCTGTGACCTTTTGGCTAGACCCCATCTACTCTAAGGCAGCTTCATACTACCTGCATTAATTAGCTTGGCAGGCTTAGATAGTGTTCTAGGTATTTATGGGAAGTGAAAAGCAAATAAGACATATCATGTTCTTAAGAATTTTAAAATCTAATTAGAAAGGTGAGACATATACACTTGAAAATGTAACAATAAGCAGTAGCAAATTACAAATATCATCCAAGAGGCAGTGACAAAAATCAATTCCTGATTTCATTGTTCTTTATGGATATAGACTAAGACCTTGCTATAAGCTAAAGATACCAAAATGTACTCGTATAATGCATATGACATTTCCTTTGCAGGTATGTATATTAGGAAAATTAGGCAAGAGCTGTTGATAGTGAAATTTTATCTCTAGCTGGATAGTATTTATTAGTTAAAAAATAAAGAAACTGGGCACCTGAGTGGCTCAGTGGGTTAAAGCCTCTGCCTTCAGCTCAGGTCATGATCTCAGGGTCCTGGGATCAAGCCCCGCATCGGGTTCCCTGCTCGACAGGGAGCCTGCTTCCTCTTCTCTCTCTGCCTACCTCTCTGCCTACTTGTGCTCTCTCTGTGTGTCTCAAATAAATAAATAAAATCTTTAAAAAAATAAATAATGAAACTAAGATTTTCTAGTTTTGAAAAGCGTAATTTTTCCCCTAATGAAATCTGTTTATTTATTGACTATTCCTGCTATGGGAATTAAAGATATAATTTTATATTTATAATCTTTCTTTTTGCTTTTTACTTTTTTCAAATATGAGGTTTTAAGATAAAAAATTAATGTATAGAAGAAATAGACATGTTTGCCTATTTTTCTTTTATCGTCTTCCTTTTTGCTTCTCTCTAAGAACTAATTATCTAAACTGTGCTTATTTAAACATATTCTTGCTTCGTAAAGTAAAAGGAAACAAAATCAATGTTTTTAAAAGGATGTGGCTATTATCTGCCTTGAAAAAAAGTGGGGGAGCAAAAGGAAAATTAGCAATTGTCTTATTCAGTTTGGGCCACTATAACAAATTACCTTAGTCTGGGTGGCTTACAAACAACAGAAATTTATATCTCATAGCTCTAGAGGCTGAACTCTGAGATCAGGGTGCCAGCATGGTCTGGTTCTCATGTAAGCCTGCTTCTTAGTTCCTAGATGGCTGTTTTTTTGTTGTACCTTCACATGGCAGAGAGTGAAATGAAGCAAGCTTTTTCTTGACTCTTATACAGACACTGATCCCATTCATGAGGGCTCTACTCTCATGACCTCATCTAATCCTAATTACTTCCCAAAGGCCCACCTCCTAATACTAATACCATCAAATCGTTAGTTTTCAACATATGAATTTAAGGTCCATAATAGCAATGAATTTTAGGTCCATACTAGCAATACTCTGTGAAATGATTTTTTAAAGAAATATTTATTATTTAAAGAAATATTTATTATTTAGCAGAAAATTCTCTAAATGTAGACAGTTTTTGTATTTGATTATTTTTATGCCATACAAAAATAGAGAAGTTATATTTTCAGTTATTTTTTAAAACTAGTAATTATGCTCCAAGTAATATGTGCTTCTAATCTCTGTAAAACAGATAAATACTAGAAATTTATAATAATCTACTCAGTAAATTCCTGTTTAAATTCATGTGGAAAGGGGAAAAAATTGCATAGCAAAAAAATAGAAAAATAGCCCTGTACTCTGCTGTGGTCCTAGTTAGGTCTAAGTCTAATTTTTCAGTTCCCTCCATGTGAGACCAATCTAATTTGACAAAATTAATTTTTTGGTTCCTTAGGTAAGAACCTCTTTATTGGGCACATTAATTATAATGAGAAAATGGTATAAATATCTCTTTAATCCATTTACTACAAAAGTACTGAGATCCTGTGCACTTCATTGATGAAGGCCGCTAGAGTAAGGATTCTTTTCCATCTAAAGCAGCATCTCTTATGGACCAACTTTCTGAAACAGATTCTAGACATACAGTTTTCTGTGTTATCTAATAGTTATTCATTTGAAAGCAGATAATATTTGAGAGCAGATAATATTCAAGAGGAAAATTCTCAGGACTTTTCTCAGATGGTATAGTCTGTGAAAAACAAACAAAAGAAAACACTACTTCAAGTTGCCCCTGACCTGACCCAGAGGCTTAAGATTTCCGCCTTTCCATAGAGTTGGGGCAGGGAAGAGTCTGATACTCCAGCTATACCAATGATATTCTTTATTAATTACTTTTATGTATTTTCCTGAAGGTTCCCCTTATGAATACTTCTGATATCTATTCAGACCAGTGGTTCTCAGTCATTAACAACATAGTAGAATCACCTCTGGAGTTTCTAAACCTCCTAAGATACAGGCTATATGCCAAGCCAATTAAAGCATGTTGGGAGCGAGATCCAGACATCAGTTAACTTTAAAAACTTAACACTTTTTCCATTGTGCAGCTTGATTGTTTTCCCTACTCTTTGAAAGTAGAGTCTCACCAAACTCTGCAGAATATATTCACATAAGGCTTTTATTTAAACACAAAGGATTGGGTGCAGCAAGAAAAGGACAATGCAGGCAGGCAATGGAATTCCTAGAGACGTTGTTCCACAATGTGACCTATCCAGGGCCATTCCTTTTTTCTTTTCTTTTCTTTTTTTTTTTTTAAGATCTTATTTATTCGTTAATCAGATAGAGAGAGAGAGCACACAAGCAAGGGGAGCGACAGGCAGAGGGAGAGGCGTGGCAAGAAGAGAGAGAAGCAGGCTCCCATTGTGGGACTCCATCCCAGGACCCTGGGATTATGACCTGAGCCAAAGGCAGACACTTAACCAACTGCCACCCAGTTGTCCCACACCCAGGACCACACTGCCTCTCTGACTTGAACTCATCAAGTTCCTTGTGAGGAATCTCGCCTTTGGGAGAATTCCTGTAAAGGACCACAGTATTTAAAGCCCTTTAAAGAATCAAGCAAGGCTTATCAAATTCCCTGGCATCCAGGAGAGTTTCAGATCTTGAGGAGCTCATAATATATTCTATTGTATTTATTTTAGCCAAGAATAAAAAATCAGAAACCGAAGCTTCACCAGAGATAAAGCTAGAGCTATCTTGGTCAAGCCTTAAACCACCTCCATGTTTACAGCTGCAAAGACTGAACCTGCTGAACTTGGGTTTGACAGATTTGATTCCCTTTGCTTTTCATACTATTTGCTTTTTATCTTATAGAAATCCCCCCAAATTTGAATTCCTCAGAATACACCCTTTTTTATTTTCTAGTACTCTCGTGGCTTTCTTTTTGCTTGCTTTTTATTAACATATTTTATATCCAGTGGAATTTTAGTTTGACTAGAAATGAATACCTATGCTTGAACTCTGAGAGAGAAACAGAATTGCTCCTTTAGTATTGGTTTATTCACACTTACTACTTAATCATCCTTTTATTGCAAATCATGACTACTGAACATCATGAGATTATATCTACATCAGTCAGTTGATTCAAAAGTGCTACATTTAGGAAATCAGTAAGGTATGAAATATCTAACTGCATAAAAACAATCTGGCATGTTTGTGGAAAGTGTCTTATGTTTTGACTTATCTAATTTTTTAAAAAGATTTATTTATTTATTTATTTGATGAGAGAGAGAGGGAGAGAGAGAGATCACAATTAGGCAGAGAGGCAGGCAGAGAGAGAGGAGGAAGCAGGCTCCCCGCCAAGCAGGGAGCCCGATGCGGGGCTTGATCCCAGGACCCTGAGATCACGACCTTAGCTGAAGGCAGAGGCTTTAACCCACTGAGCCACCCAGGTGCCCTGACTTCTCTAATTTTTAATTTCAGTTTGTATAATGTCCTTCTTCAGAAATATATTTCCTTCTGTTTGAAAGCTTTAAATCCAATCTAATTACTGTTGTTTAGCTTCAAATTCAAGACATTGAGCAGGTTTTTTAATACTAATTACTCTTAATATCAACAATTCAATATATATGAAAGGGTCTCGGTCTAGTTTTCTTCTTTTGTCATCATTTAATGTAATATGTTTGGAAATATAGGGAGTATAATCTAGTAGCAATAATCTTTGCCCCTTTGGAAATCCTAAGTAATATTTCATTATGTAACTTTTTTTTTCCTTTAAGCACAATTTTCTGTCATCTTATGGATTAAATTCTATAGTCTCTGAACCAAATTGTGTCTTTGGTAGTACATTTTAAGACATTGTCCCAATGTGTTTATCTTCTCAAATAGCCACTCCATTGAGGTCTTTAAACATGTCATGTCCTTACCACCAAGGTTAATTTCTTTTTTTTTTTAAGATTTAATTTTTTATTTATTTGAAAGAGAGAGAGAGAGCAAGTGAGGGAGAAGTAGAGGGAGAGGGACAAGAAGACTTTGGCCTGAGTGTGGAGCCTGATGCAGGGCTTGACACAGGGTTGAATCCCACAACCCAGAGATCGTGACCCAAGCTGGAGTCAAGGGTCAGATACTCAACCAGCTGAGCCACCCAGGCACTGCCAAGGTTAATCTCTTATCAGTGACCTATAGAGATATGACCTTATATGGGAAAGTTGGAGATATCATATGGTTGTAAAACTTCTCGTTGAATTATCTTGTTCACCAATTGTGTATTTTGTTAATGCAATTTTTATGTTCTGAATACTTCAATGAACTAGGAGAGCATCAGAGAAAAAGTACTAACTACTAATATTTTGTAATTGGCCAAAAATGTAATGACCTAATTATCACAATCCATATTTGCTATCATGTTTAATAGGGGGAAAATCGCTATATAATGCTTATAGAGAAAATATCTCCTATGAGTCAATTTTACAGAGATTTCTGAAGAGGTAATAGCCTGAAATGTTAAACATTTTAGCAACTTTGTTTTGGTGCCAATTCTGAGTAAAATGAAAGCGCTAGCCATTTCCAAACCTATGAATCACCCTTTTATACTATTGGCTTTAAAATTCAAATATTGAAACAATTCATTAGCCTAATAATACTATAAAATTCAAGTTTTCAAACATGAATTTATCTCAGCTCAATTTTCTACACATTTTTTGAGAAAAATAGTCAAATCATTTTACTGCTTTGGTAGTTTAATTTCTGTCATTGGTGTTAAGATTTATTTTATTTTATTTTATTTTTATTAAAGACTTTATTTGATGGAGAGAAAGAGAGACAGCAAGAGCGGGAATACAAACAGGGGGATGGGGGAGGGAAAGCAGGCTTCCCACTGAGCAGGGAGCATGATGTGGGATGGAGTCCCTGGGACCCTGGGATCATGACCCGAGCTGAAGACAGAAGCTTAACAACTGAGCCACCCAGACGCACCACTAAGATTAATTTTATATTTATGTTTCAAACCTGGACTTTAGAAATTCAACAGTCTGTCTAGTGCAATTTATGAATGCAAAAATGCAGCTACAATCTTATTTGTAATTGTGGTAAAATGTTCATCAATGAATAAAACATAATGGAATTATCAGTTCAAAATATACAAAAAAATTAACACTTTGTAAAAGGTGCCATGAAAGGGCCTAAATCTTAATAAGATGAGGATTGGGGGAATTCATATTAAGAAATTAAGTAGAACCGCTCTTGACTTCTTCCTACCTGACTGTGTCAGTATTCCATCTGCATTGCTTAAGTGGTGAATTAGAGAGCTATAGAAATATAAGATAACCTTCAGTTTTCCCTGGAGAATATATTGACCTTTTTCTAGGCTGTAAGCTCATTTTATTCTTGCTAATGTTTAATTCATATAGCAAATGAACAAAAAGGTAAAGCTTTCAGATTTGTAAAACATCATTGAGCATTGCATAATGAAAAGAAAACCTGACTTGGTTACTTTCTCTGATTTTAATATTGAACTAAGTCACTTTAGGAGCAGTAAGCATGGCTTTTTTGATTTGTGAAAAGGTGAGGCAAATGTCTTGCCAATTATATTTGCCATGCCTTTCAGTTCCTAGTTCATATATATCTGTGATCATAATCTCAAATTATTTTCTTTTAATAACTATACCAAGAGAGTGAGATATATTTGAATAGTCAGATGTTAGAAAATTATTAAAAATAACTGCAAGAACAAGAAGCACATAATTAACAAGTTGGATTGTGCTCACTGAAAGAGAATCTCTAAGCTTCAGAATATCTTTAAAAGAATAGGAATAATAGCAGGCTCTTGTTCAAGGAAATGAGCAATGACTTTAGGGCTTTTTGAACTGTGATGAAAAAATAAAGATAATTATTTTCCTTTCCACAATATCATCTGTCTCCCAAACATTATAAATACTGAGAATTTAAATAAATGGGTACATAACAACCTCAAACCAATTGACCACTCTAAAATAGTGTGGGCACAGCAACAGTCAGCCCCATCCATGATGAAATGTCTATGGTTCCCATAACCACTCTGGGTTGAGTTTCTTGTCAGGTGTATTCTATATATTGAGTAAATAATTGCAGAGAAAAAAATCTGTGAGATAGACAATGACCTTCCTTAGCAGATGATGACACTGAGTCTCTAAGACTCCTGTAATTTGCTATAGCGTAAAAGGCAGAGTTGAAAGTTATACAAGTTCTTTTGTTTCCAAAGCTATATTGCCCAAAACTTTATCCTGAAATAAAATGTTGAATAATTAATTAAATACTAAATGAATTGCCCTGGGGTAATTACTATGGATGATTTAGAGGAATAACTTAACTTACAGAAAGTCTATTTTATTTCTTTTTTGCTCACTCCCATGGCTCATCCTAACACTCGATACTGGGCTATAAAAATGGATAGGGAAAGAGCCTTTTTATTAGATAAATAAATATATAAGCAAACAGCAATAATATCAGTTACTGTTTCTCCTAACTCCTACCTGTTCACAGGTGAAAGAGCTTCAGGATGTGGATTGAATAAATCTGCAAGATTGAGCTCATCTTGAGGTATTTGGCTTTGACTTCCCAGAGAAATCCTTGGGAGAGGAGTCATATACAATACTGGAGAGCTCAGCATTCCAATCTTTAGAATCTTTAGAATCCTTTAGAACCTCCCTGGTCTTTGCCCCCAAAGCTGTTCCTTCAGAAATCAGAAAGTGAGTGTAAGGAGGATTAAAAGGGCTGATAATTTCTTTAGGACACCATGGGAGACAAATTTTAACAATACTATACTACACAAAAATTGTTCATCAGACTCTGCTAATAGTACAGAATTATTACAGTTCCATCGTATAATTCACAGGTCCATGCTTTCTTGTCTATTATCATTCATCACCTAACAAAATGCCATACTGTCTTCCATCTAGCTAACCTAGTGCAGAATCACCAATGCTTCTCTTATGGTTCCCCTTTCTGATTATTACCCTGCTATTAGCCACTTTTTGGATTCTCTAACTATGTTCTCTGGAAACCCCTTATGTCCTCAACTTCTTGACTGAAAGCTTGCCAATTCTGGGCACAACGGAAACTTGACTCCCCATCTATTTGCCTCTACCTCCCATGGCAGTGTTATTGAAAATTTCCCTCACTACATGAGTGTGTTGTCTCATTAACCAGAGTGTTCCACTCCTTTCTTAATTCCATGAAGATACGGAATATTTTGTAGAACATTAGACCAGGCTTGAGAAATGTAGAGCACATGAGATTTTCATGGTTGACCATTGCTGTGTTCAAGTACATCTACAAGTGTTCTCTGCATCTCTCATCTTTGATTCCCTAATAGTTCTTTAATCTCCCGTGTACATCTGGATGAATTTTTTTACTCTCCAGTTCAAATTACATAGCACATGCCTCTTCCACATTTCCGAAGCTGGTACATTACTATTTAAGAGACTGATCAATACTGGAATGAATGTAATTTCCTAATTCCCAAGGTAGAAACTTTGATTCAGCTTAAGTGTTTTCTAGTCTTATCACCATGACTGACCAGGGTAAGATAGACTAACATTTTGTACATATAGGTGTCTAGAGCTATATGAACACAAAGAGAGTGAAAAGGCAGTCTCCAAATGGTGGAGCCAGGCAGACATCCTTATAGCATCAGTACTTAATGAGCACAGATTAATTATCTAAGATTTGTATCTCAGTTTTTCACATATTCTCACTTTCACTATTTCTCAAGGGATAATCCTACTCCCGATGCAACTGATTAATGAAGCTTTCTCCTCTCCCAAATATAAACTCATTTCCATCTGTTGCTATGATATGGAAACAATTCTTCAACAAGCAAATTTTGGATAGGTTACAAATTGACTTTATGAATTAAGCATTACTCTGATATCAAATCTGATGAAAATAGCACAAAAAAGGAAATGCAATAAAATGCATCCAATGACTAGAAATGCAAAGTACAAAATAAAATACTAGTCTATTTGAAGTGTTTAAATCTCTCCCTTTCTAGACCAAGAAACACTTTTAATTATAGAGGACCAACTGATGGTTACCAGAAGAGAGGTGGGTGGGGCCTTGGGTTAAATAGGTCATGCAGATTAAGGAGTGTACTTGTTGTGATGAGCACTGGATGATATATGGAAGTGTTGAATCACTATATTGTACACCTGAAACTAATATTAAAGTGTATGTTAACTGGAATTTAAATAACAACTTAATATAAGTAAATTTTAAAAAAATTTATAACATAAATAAATGTCTCCCTCTCCTTTTTAGGGCTCAAATAGCAGCTTAAGTATATAAGCTTCCAATTCCTATTGTTTGCTAAATTCCCACTTTTGCACTAGATCCCAACACTTATAACCTACAGAGATCATTACCCAAAAATACCTCTTCACCCTACTCTGCACATAATCTATTTTTTCCTCCATACTGGATCATTTTATTAACATAAAGATGAACTATTTCTCCTATCTTAAAAAATATAATAAAAAAAACCTGGATAAACAAAACTGGAAGTATTTTTAGGCCAACTTCTTTCCGGGCAATACCCCATAGCAAAATTTTTCAGGACAGTTGTTTGTAATCATTATTTCTAGTTGTTGTTCTCCCATTCTCTCTGACCACTCTGCTAACAACAATTTTAACAGAGGCAATGATGTTCTCCATACTGCTATCACTAATGGTAAATTTTCAGTTTTCATCTTAGCTGTGCATCAGCACTACTTAATACAAGGAATGTTCATTCATTTGGTTTCCTTGACCTCTTACTCTCCTGGTCTTCCCCCAACCCTGGTGTTCCTTTTCAGCTTCTTTTTCTAGATCTATTCCATTCTCCAACCACATATCATAAAGTGTCATTGGCTCATTTCTTAGTCCTCATTTCTATCTACAGTTAATCCTTTGGCAACTTTATCCTGTCTCATAGCTTTAAACACCTTCTACACAATTATAACTCCCAGATTTTTGTTTCTATCCAGGACCTCTCCTAACAAATCAGACTCAGATATCCAAACCATCTGTATAAAATTTCTACTTCCATATCGAAGAGACAGCTAAAATATAACTTATCCAAAACCAGTCTTCTGATTTCTACACTTGAACAAACCAGTTGCTTTTCAAGCTTTCCCCCATCTCAGTTAATTTCAATTCCATTGCCCTAGTATAAAGCCTTTTATTTATACACCTCATGTGTGATATTTCACCAAATTTCGTCAGGTCTGCTTACAGAACATGCAAATATTCATGACTTCTCACCACCTTCACTTCTCCCAGCCTTGGTCTAAACGTCCAACAACTCGAGCTTAGATTACAACTGCTTCCTGACCAGTTTCTTGATTCCATGCATGCCCCCATTGTCTATTTTTAGCCAAGCAGCACAATGATCATTTTATTTTATTTATTTATTGTTAAATTATTTATTTATTTATTTGAGAGAGAGTGAGAGAGAGAGAAGGAGCAGGGAAGGGGCAGAAGAAGAGGGAGAAGCAGACTCCCCAGACCCTGAGATCATGACCTGAGCCAAAGGCAGATGCTTAACTGATTGAGCCACCCAGGCGCCCCAGAATGTTCATTTTAAAACTAAATTCAGATCTGGCCCCTGGCTGGCCCATTCGGTTAGGCATCCAACTTTTCATTTTGGCTCAGGTCATGATCTCATAAGATCAGATCAGCGCCACACTCCCCCTTAAGGCTCCGAGCTCAGCAAGGAGTCTGCTAAAAGTTTCTCTCTCCCTCTGCTCCTCCCTGTGATTGTGCACGCGCTCTCTCTCAAATAAATAAATAAATCTTTTTAAAAAATTTCAGATCATCATACTTTCCTGCTCAAAACTTTCCAGTGGGTTTATGACTCATTCAGGGTAAAAGCCATTGTTATTTGCCAACTAATCAGCAGCCTGTTCACTCTCTGACCTCATTTCCTCTTACTTTCTCAGCATTTCTTATCCGTTTCCCTTGTTTTATTTTTCCCATATCAGTTTTTAAGTGATACGTTATATATTTTACTTATTAATTTTATTTTCAATCCTCCCTACTGTGTTATATTAATTCCTTGAGGAGAGCTATTTTTTTGTGTGTGAATTCTGCTTTTGCTGTATCTCTAACACTGAGAGTAGTTGGCATATAGCAAATCTAAAAATATTTGTTGTGCGATGAAAAATTATATGCCTGTGTCTTCTCTGTGTGAAAAGCATGGGAACTCAGCTAGTTCCTTCCTGAGTTTTCTCTCCTTACCATTAGTGACTATCAGAAACTTTAAGTAAGACCCCACTACTTTGGAGCTAATGAGCGAAATGAGACCATTGTCCCTTCACCTTCAGTGTCTCCATGATTACCACCCATGAACAACTTAGATGAAGAGGTTTTGTATTAAGTTTAGAATGAAATTGGAACAAAAGTTAAAATTCATTAGTTCATTTATTAATTTGTTCAACACAATTCATTATGTTGGAATTTCCTTTAAATCTCGAAGACATTGCTACTAGGTATTTTGACCCTGTCAAGGAAATAGCTACCTTTGAGTTCTACATGTAACCCATCAGCTTGGCCCTCCAGTTTTATCATCCCTCCCCAAAACTACTCTTATTAAGCACCCCTTCAAATCACCACAACTCTCCAAAGCAACTTACTCCTCTATGATTCCAACTGCCTGCCACCTTCCCAAATGCCCCATTAAAAATCTTAAGTATCCCTAAGTCTGAACCAGCATCCCCTTGAGGTTCGGCAGCTCTCTTGTAAGGCCAGTGCATCCAGCATCTTGCAATGTGTCTTTTTTGGGGAAGGGTGGTAGAGGCAGAGTGAAGTAGGTAAACTCTTCCTCGAAACTTTGTAAGCTTTAGGCAACTGGTATGTTCAACTATAGCATCTGTTACATTAAACATTTGTGCATCTTCAAAAATAGAAATTAATTTCCAGGGAGACTACAACTTAAGTACAGTAAACTATTGTAAAATAGTTATGTCCTCAATTAGCAAGTTTGTTTGTTTCCTTCCAATATCACAAAATTATTGTGCACATTTAGTGTAATGTCTATCACTATTTAAATGGGATATTTTTTAAAGAACTTGACAAAATAATGTAAAAATGTCTTTGAAGGAATTCATAGGTAAATAAAGCTAAAATTAGTTTATATAAAAGAAGAAAAAGAAATTTTTTCTACCTAATTTTAAAATATATTTCAAAAGGACAACAGTTAAAACAGTGCATTACTAGTATGCAAATAACATTGTATGCTCTGACTCACATTAATATTTAAGAAAGAGACCCTAATATATAGGACAGTGTAGTGTAATAAACATGGGATCTCAAAAGCATGAAAATTAGATATATAATAAGTATATATATATAAGTATATATCTATATAATAAATATATAGATATATATAATTTTTCTTACTAAAAGAAAATTTGATTCCAAACTCATGCCTAATATGATTTCCAGGTAAGAGGATATAGAAGAAAGGAGAAATTTTTTTAAAAAACAACATTGATCAGAAGTTGGTTGAAATACCTTCTCAACACGACCCAAAAGACAGAAAAAATCATTTGAAGTACACTATCACAATGAGATACATATTTAGAAAACTAAGTGCTGTCTTATGTAATATTAATAAGCAATATACATTTCTTTGTATGTAAACAAAAGATACTGGGACTAAGAAGCTACTGCTGAGAGATTTATTCTCTTGGGTCCTTTCATTTTATTTTATTCTTCCACCAGCTCTAAGTTCAAAGGGCCCAGTACGAATCTTGGCAGCTTCACATGCTCTGTCTAGTGTTTCTGAGCTGCCATCTGGCACAGGAATTTTGACTGCAGGTAACGCTTAATGACCGTTCTAGCTGACAGCTATTATGGACGCATATTTGCTACTGTTGCACCATCTATGCGTAAGTCTAACCAGAAGGATGACAGTCACAAGTCTCAACAGAGCTTTAGGTCGTTTATAATTCCAAAGGCCTCTTAAGAATGTGATATTTAGTAAGAGTAAGTAGACTGTTTAACAAAAGTGGGACATGTCTTTATACATAATGGACTAGTCAACAAAAAACAAAGGCTTAGGGGCGCCTGGGTGGCTCAGCGGGTTAAAGCCTCTGCCTTCGGCTCAGGTCATGATCTCAAGGTCCTGGATCAAGCCCCACATTGGGTTCTCTGCTTAGCAGGGAGCCTGCTTCCTCCTCTCTCTTTGCCTGCGTCTCTGCCTACTTGTAATCTCTCTCTCTCTCTCTCTGTCAAATGAATAAATAAATCTTTAAAAAAAACAAAAAACAAAACAAACAAACAAAAAAAAAAACAAAGGCTTAGTACAGAAAGCTACATTCTTGTTCTGAGCTGCCTTGCTGCCGGACTCTTACTGAAAATTCAGAACAATTCATTTGCTCATGTTCTAAATCCAGAAGCCAGAATTGCTTTGAACTTCAAACAAAATAGAGACATATGCCATCTCAGACAAGAAAATATCAAATACAAATTTATTACAAAAACTAAGACTTCTATATGGGCAAAAAAGTAAAAAGGAAATCAAAAAAGCTGAAATGAGAATGAGCAATTTATAGGACAAATGCATAGTGAGATGGTGAGAACCATAGAAATTATACTTGGACTCTAATTTTTACTAAAATAACTATTCATGATATTACACTCACAGTCAAGGTACATCAGAGAACTTACTGATGACCTGTTTTAGCATAACTTTAGAAATCTCACTAGAAGGCAATCATTAAAGTGTCTTTGTAAACTACATCAGAAGGAATATTTTATATTTTGGGGTACTTCATTTCTATGGGAAAAAAGGCCTATTTTGTTTCCAGTTTTAAGAAATTAACCCAACTATATCAATAAATCATCTTTATTTGTAGAACTTCTCCTCAGCTAAAAATTGGCAGCTGATAAAAGAGAAATATGACCCTTAGTCTCCACATTCTATCTACATGTTGGACCACAAAGCTGTATTTAAATTTATGGAGATTGTAACAAAATGGTACATTGAAATTTTGTATAAATAACTGACTTTGTTTGCATAAAATATATGGCATGCTTTCATATATAAATGATATGATAACCCATCATTCATTCTTTCAGGGAGGGCTTTCCACATACCGTGCATGTGCTTGGTACTGGGCATGCCAACTGGGGAAAAACAAACAAACAAACAAAAAAACATCTTGCTTCAAGGAGCAGTTCGTTCTGGAGATACGTACTCTGAACATTTTCTAATAACATAGACTAGATGGATCATTGAATCATCCATCTTCTCTGGTTTTTATTACATTTTGACTAGTGCTGTGGCTTTGTAAGAGAGTTGATTGGTAAAGCTGTAGCTCTGGTCAAAAAAATGAGAGAAGGCCAAAGCAGATGGATGTTCTGTGGCCAGTAAAAGGAATTCTGTTCAGGCATATATGGTATCCCAACATTCAACTTCAACTAGATTAGCTTTATAATACTTTCTAAAGAGAGCCACAAGTAAAGATCTCTTATTGATAGAACATAAAATCAGCTCATCTTGCAGGAAGCAATAATCCAAATCATATGAATGCTCCTGCTGCCATCATTTAATTTAGAAGCAGTGTAAGTTGCTAAAAATTCACAAGCAGGCAAGAGTCTATGGTCACCCTGGGAAATTACTGAGTGTTAAAATCCCTTGCATAAGATGGGGCTGGCTCTCTTTATGTATGACCCCTTTCTTCCTGGCCTCTAGCAATATTCTGTAAGCTCCTGGAGGCCAGACATATGATATATCAAACCATGTCAAAACATAATAATTACTAAATGTTTATTATAACATTGTTCAGACTCTATATCTTGCAAAGTCAACCTGTGTAAAGATACTTGTCATTTATTATTTAAATCTTGCATATTTCCTTACTTTTATTTCTGTGTTTTCCCAGATTTATCTACCATTTCCATGTTTGTATACATACAACATGTTTGTGTATGTAAAACCTATTTAATTTCATGTTTCGAATTCCAAATAAATAAATAATAATGATTTTTTTTTTGCCAATTGGTATGAAAATTTAAGATTAGGAAAGCTAGTCCTTTCATGAAAAATTACCATAAAAATACTACAGGAATATTTCAAATATAGGTAATTTTGCTTTCTTATATAATGCATTCTGAAGGCAGTATGACTTTTTCTACTATTAAAAATAGTAATCGCTCTTATCTCTACTCCTCTTCATGAACTTTGTTTAACGTAGGCCATAATAATATGAAGCACCTGGGCAGCACTCTCCCAACAACCTTCTAGCCTTTTAGACTGCCGTGTTTGTCCCCATGCCAGAATTTCTCTATGGAATCTCTAAAGTAAGCTGTCTGTAACAGGAATTCAATTGCCATTTATCTGTTTAAAACAAAAAAGACATTAAAAACTCTTATTTTTACCACCAACTAAAGAATAAAGTTCACATTTCTTCATATGTTCAAGACCCTTCACAGTCTAACTCCAGCCCATCAATTATTATTTTCTATTAGTCTTTCAACGATACCCCATATCCTGTCTACAATAGATACTTTGTTGACTAAATGTACTTCATTATAACAAATATTTATTAAACATCTTATTAAAAAAAAGAGGAAGAAATTCTATTAATCTTTTATTCATGCTGCCTACTTATCTACTTTGCTTAGAATGCCCTTTTCCAGTACTTCAGCTTGGGCAGGCAGGTCCCACTTGATTTTCAGGACTCCATATTATTGTCTACTGATATAGGTAAGTCTCACTCAGCTCCTTCCTCTGAGATACCACAGCATGTTTCCTGCTTATTTGATTATAACTGTTAATTTATAAGTCTATCTTCACATATCTTTGTGAGGAAAGGGATCACTCTTCTACCAGACATAGCTTTTGCTTTCATATTTAGGGCTTAAACTGGGGGAAGAGACAATTCTTGTATGCTGGGATTCAAATCTATGAAAGTGCATTCATTCAGGGGACCCATCAACTGAAGAAGCAGCATGTGCTTTGGAATGTAAACCCAAACTAAGAAGACCTCTAAGTAAACATTTGAGAAAAAGAAAAAATAAAACTTATTCCCTTGATAATTATTTTTGCATATTTCTAGCAGATTGCTTTTGCTTAGGAACTTTTGTAGTGGGGATTTCCATGTGGAAATTGAACAAAAACTATGAAGTAAAGCAACAAGTTCCTGAAATCCTGTGGGGCTAAAAGATAACAACCAATCCAGATGGTAATTGGATTAATATGGAGCCTTCAAACTCTGAGAAAAAATAAATTATGGAAGATCAGAAATATGTCTTTTTAAACAACTCTTTGAGGTATAAATTACATACCATAAAATATTCACTTTGCATGTATCTTTGAGTGGTTTTAGTAACATAGTTGTACAATCATTACCAGAATCTAGTTTTAGAACATTAGCATCACCCCCAAAATATCTTTTATGACCATTTATGGCCGATCCCTGTTCATATCTCTAGTGACAGGCAAACACTGATTTCTTTTCTGAGTATAGGTTGTCTTTTCTGGACATTCCATATAAATGGAATTGTAAAATAATCAAATCTTTTGCTTCTGGCTTTTTCACTTAGCATAAGGTTTTTAAGTTTCATTCATATCGTAGCATGTATTGATGTGAAGAACAAAGGCAAAAGAAATATTAAAAAAATAATAAAGTTCCTTAAAACTTCCTTATAGCCCATTGACAAGTACTTGAAACAAGCAGAGTGCCATTTCTCCAGGAACTCAACTGCCTTAAGGTTAATACTTTGCTAGAGGCAAGAGGCAACTGACATGGACATTACCCCAACCTCTAGGATCCTATAAATTTTCTTTAATCTATGAAAATCCCTTTGAAAACTTTCTTTCTCTCTACCCCCCCCAAAATATACATTAAGATCATCCTCTGAACATATAGCCCACTGATATATATCTATAGGGTCTCATGACTAAATTTCTTAGAGATTTACTATCCCTAACCCAGTCCCAACTTGAAAGTACATAATCGGTCACTCCTCATAATCCCAATGCAGTTCTTCTGCCCACGGGTCCTATCCCTGCGCTTTTATAAAACCACCTTTTTTGCACCAGATATCTCAGGAATTCTTTCTTGACCATCTGCTCCTGGACCCCAATATTTCACATCATGTACCGGTAGTTTACTCCTTTTTAGTTGCTTAATAGTATCTTATTGTTTGATACACAACATTTTGTCTATCCATTCATCAAATGCTGGACATTTGAATTGTCCTAGTTTGGGTGTATTAGGAATAATGCTGATGTGAACATTCATATACATGTCTTTGTATGAATGCATATTTTTATTTCTCTTAGGTAGATTCCTAAGAATGAGACTTTTTAAAATCATATGTTAAGTTTATTTTTAACTTTTATGAAACAGATAAAATGTTTTCCAAAATGGCTGGAATTTCCGCCAGCAATGTATGAGTTCCTATTTCTCCACAATTTCAACTGCACTTGTCTTGTTGATTATATCAGTTCTAATGGGTGAAGTGGAATCTCACTGTAGTTTTAATTTACATTTTCCTAATGACTAGTGTTTAGCATCTTTTTAATGTGCTCACTAGCCTTTCTTAGATCTTATTTTTTGTAAATTTTATTAAAATAGAAACTTTAATCTGGGTTGCTTGTCTTGTTATTGAGATAGAAGAATTTTTATATCCTGAATAAAATCCCCTTACAACAAAAATGGTTTGAAAGTATTTTCTCCCACTTTGCGTCTTAGCTTTTCATTTTAGGATGGGGAGGATAGTGTTTGTTGTACAAATATTTGTAATTTTATGAAGTTAAATTTATTATTTTTTCCATTATTGACAGTGCTAAAATATCTCTGCCTAACACATGGTCACAAATTTTTGTTTGCTATATTTTCTTCTAGATGTTTTATAGTTTTATCTTTGCATGATCTTTTTCGGTTAATTTTGTATATGAGATGCTGTGAGAATCTGTGGTATAATAAGAAATGTATTTGTTCTTCATTCCTGGTTCCTGGCACAGATCTCCCTAAACACTTGGAACATCCTGAATGAAAAGAGTCTCTTTTGTTATTTCTAAGAAACTTCCTTGAGTCAAGAGTTTATGCTAATGGTGACTGAGGGTGGGGCCCCTAGATAACCTCAGAATGGGGCTGGCCACCAGAAATACCAAGAGACTAGAGGGTTGGCACTTTTTACCCAAATGGTGCAGCTTCTAGGAAGGGGGAAGTGCTGGGTATTAAGCTTTATAAAAGTTCCTGAACAAAGACGTTTGACGAACTTCTCAACTGGTGAATGTATCCAAATTCTGGGGGAGTGACACACCCCAGTTCCACAGAAACAGTAACTCCTGTGCTTGAGGATCCTTCCAGACCTCACCCTCAGTACCTCTTCAGTGGTTGTCATCTTTATTATCCTATATTTCATTCATATTGTGAATATGACTATCCTGTATTAAGTTATCATGCTCATTATCCATTATAATAAACCAATACACATATATAAATATTTTCCTGAGCTTTGTGCCATCCTAACAAATGATCAAACCTGAGGAGGGAATCATGGGAAGCTCTAATTTATATCCCTTTACTGCACGAAACTACAAGTTCTGCCATAGGAATATGTTTTTGGTGCTAAATATTTGTGTGTACTCAGTCATGTGTTTTTCCAAGTAGTTGTCCTTTAGTGATTTAGAAAAGACTTTTAAAAACTCAAGTTTGGGGGCATCTGGATGGTTCAGTCAGTTAAGAATCTGCCTTCAGCTCAGGTCATGATCCCAGGGTCCTGGGATAGAGCCCTGCACTGAGCTCCCTGCTTAACAGGGGAGCCTGCTTATCCCTCTCCATCTGCCTCTGCTCCTGTTCTCTCTCTTCTCTCTCTCTCTCTCTCTCTCTCTCTCTCTCTCTCTTTCTCTCAAAAACATAAATAAAATCTTAAAACAAAACAAAACTCAAGTTTGTTTCAGCTATGCCAAATGTTGTTGGGGGAGCTGGGGAGACCTTGGACCCTGGGACCTCAACCCAGCCAGACTCAAAGGAGTCATGGACAGTTCTTGGTCTTATCACAAGAATGAATTCAAGGACAGACACACACCACAGAGGACAAGTGATGCCAAGTGGGAAAGTTTATTAAAGCGAAAATTACACTCTTGAGACATGAGAACAGGTAAGCTCTAGAGACTAAGAGAGCTGCACACCATGGGGGTTAGGTTTCTATCTTTTATTGACAGTTGTTAACTAAGGGATGGAATATTTGTTACTTGGGGTGGGAAGCAGGGTTTCCTTGCTTTTTTTTCCTCATTTGGTCAGGGGTTTCCTGTCATGGCATCCCCCATCTTGAGCTCCTCTGGTTTGATCCTGCTTCTTGTGGAATGCTGCCAGGACAGGCCTCTGACCTTCCTGGTCGCTGGCCGTGACTTGCTCCTTGCTGACCTCTGAGTATCCTGTTAGAACCTAACTAACTGCTTATTCTACCAAAGAGATAAAGTGAGGGGGCTTTTTGTACCTATGTGAGCCAGAAATGTATTCTCATTAGTACCAACAGTAATGAAAAGGTGAGAAACTTTAGGAGAGAATAAAATTTTAAGAGGTTAAATTAGAGTCACTGACCAAGAGCCTTTCCCTATCCTGAGATTCTACTTTCTAAAACACTAATTGAAGAGTTTGACTTCCATTTTCCTAGGAGTGGTGGAAATCCATTATAATTTCTTTCTCAATTGTTGATTCTTCAGGGATTTATGTTAAGGCTCTGTGGGTTTAGTGATTGTGTTGTTCCGGCCCTTTCTGTAGTGCCTGTCACATGACATCTCAAGAAAGACTGTTAAATAATTAAATGTATACACTTCAGTAATTAATCTCCACTTTGTCATCTAATATACTTTTCTTTATATAAAGACATTCTCAAGGGCTATTATTTTTTATTTTTTAATAGCCCACAAAGGGCTATTATTTTTTTATTTAATTAATTTAGATAGTTATTTGACTTTCTGTGACTTTCTTCTTAGTTTTAAGGGTGCAATTTGGTTTTTTTCCCTTAATCTGTTGGTAGGAAGCTTTATCAGTAGAACTTTCTAATTTACTGTTAATCTGGAAACACTGGTGTCAATCTTTTGTAAGAAGGAGTTAAAATGTTATCCATGGAGCAAACTTGGAGATACCAGTTTGGCTATTTAGAAGTTCTTCCCTGATCTTAAATTTTAGTCTAGATCATTGAGATAGCCAAGTAAACACTATTTCAGTTGTTGAGACTTGATTAAGTATTATTAGTTGCAGTTAAGTATTTAACATATGCTTCATTTTGGAAGTTCTATATTATTAAAAAGGAGATGGTAGTGGTAACAGTTGGAATCATCTGGAGTTTCCTCACCTGCCTCCTACATAACTCCATTAGTGAGTAAGGCTGTTTTATATGCTCTTGACAGAGCGAAATGACTCACTCTATCTAAATGCCAGATATAGGATTTCTTAAAAATCAGTTAACATGAGAAAGTCAACATAATAAATTCTCATTCTGTTCAATTATGAAAATACATGGTTTAATAATTTATATATATACACATATATATATCAGTGTGCGTATATATATATATATATATATATGTCTGTTGGCTCATCCGATAGATTGGATTTGTTGAATTCTTATGTGTCTTTGCTAATCCATCTAAAACACATGGGACCATATGTCAGTTTACTTATTAAGCTGGAAAGGGATCCATTGGAGGAAAGAATCCTAGAGCATTATTTGTGTAGTATTTATCTTTCCTCAAAGGAGTTTTTATATTTCCAATTTCCAATTTTGTTTCCTTTCTTCCTGCTCTTGATAATTTAAAATGGTTACATTTTAGATGATGCAATTTGAAATGTCATTTTTCAGATCCATAAAATTGTTATTTTATGTTCTGAACCAGCTATGAATTTCTTGGACATAGCAGTTAAATTTTGTTTGTCCCTTTATGTATAGTTCATGTTATTTTCTTGCAGAAAAGTCTAACTGGAACAGCTGTGCCCAGTTCTATTCTCAAAGTGAACATTAGTTGCTACTACATTACTGTGTGCCTCTGCTAATTTGGAATGATTTACTTTCTCAGGTTCAAGTTAAGTGTTAGCTTATCAGAGAAAGAATCCAAATAGATTTAGGACACCAGCTCTTTACCTCTTCATTCACGTGTAGAGAATATTCCACAGTATCAATGCCAGCAATGGAATACATACTTCTGCTCTTATGTTTCTGAATCTTTGCTAATGGAATATCCTGGCCAAAGGCTGGATGTTTCGCACTCTGGCTCATTTTCACACCGTCAGCAACCAGAAAAGCATATTCAAAGTACTGCAGTCAGCTACTGACCTATGCGAATCTAATATAATTCCTTAGCAAGAAACTTTCGTCTTTGCCCAGTTGTCCATCTTTGACACAAAAGTAGTTTCACCATTTTACAATACTAGCATCAATAAATGTTGATAGATATTGACGTTCTGTTAACATAACACTTGATAGATGCATTTCTGAAGCCAGTGAAAAAGTATTTATTCAAGTAAATTATGATGTAAATGACATTTATTAAGCTTGTATTTTTCCAGAACAGCGTTCCCAAAGCACATTGGTTTACTGATGTTCAATGTGGCCTTCAAGGGATTGTTTTTAAATGTTTTGGTAGATCACTCATATTTCAGGTTTTCTGAATCTTGCTACGGACCCCTATTCATGCTTTCTCCATCTTATTTTTATAGTTATTTATTTGGTTGTCCCTAGAAAAATGGATGAATCTGTTTTATATCTTAAAAGAACCATCATACCAATACAAAAATAATTTTGTTAGTGATTTATAAATGTATACCAAAATCATTCCTTGTAGTCATCATCATAATGTATCATTCTTTTTATGGAACATATGAGAGGGATAAGAAACCATAAAACCCATACCCAATAATGTCACATTCTGCCTAAAATATGTTCGGAATTGTAAAATAATAGCAATGTACTTTCTGGAATTGAATCTGTATTTAATGATGCAGGAGTCAGGGATTCTTGGTTGTCTGCTTTGAAATGCTAAGCTATAAGCAGTGTTGAAATTAAACTTTGAAATAGCTCTGTTATCAGTGACAACTTACAGCAGTATTACTGATTTGGATATATTATAGATTATTAAAATATTTATTGTGCCAGTGGGTGGGATTTTCATTCCTGATGTTTTGATTGTAGTAAGAGTGGTAATCTTACAGTTCTCCCTTTGGGTATAGTAAAATTCTTCCAAGTGAAAGAGAATCAATCATAGATTTCACATAAACTGGGAGCATTTTTACTACAGAGAGAGCTGTACTTGACACTGAAATTTCTTTTTTTTTTTTTTAAGATTTTATTTATTTATTTGACAGAGAGAGAGAGAGATTACAAGTAGGCAGAGAGGCAGGCAGAGAGAGAGAGGAGGAAGCAGGCTCCCTGCCGAGCAGAGAGCCCAATGCAGGGCTCGATCCCAGGACGCTGAGATCATGACCTGAGCCGAAGGCAGAGGCTTTAACCCACTGAGCCACCCAGGCGCCCCACACTGAAATTTCTTATCTCCCCACTGCTCTTCAGCTGTTTGCTTTTTAAAAATTTTCCATTCATATTAATGTTCATATAGACCTTGATTATTTTCTTGTATTAGGGACAGATCTTAACCTGTTGATAGTTGGCATCCTTGCCAGAGTGAAATCTATTCTCTGAGTGTTAAAGAAAGGAATTATGAACTATGTCCACATTCATTTCTGTTAATGTCAAATGAGCATCTTTACATTACGTAAGTGATTAAAAAAATAGAAGATTACCTATAATTGTTAAAATATTAAAACGCGGGCGCCTGGGTGGCTCAGTGGGTTAAAGCCTCTGCTTTCGGCTCAGGTCATGATCTCAGGGTTCTGGGATGGAGGCCCATATCGGGCTCCCTGCTCGGCGGGGAGCCTGCTTCCCCCTCTCTCTCTGCCTGTCTCTCTGCCTCCTTGTGATCTCTCTCCCTCTGTGAAATAAATAAATAAAATCTTTAAAAAAATAATAAAATAAAATAAAATAAAATATTAAAACGCATAAGAACACAGGCATATATGCTCATGCATTAAATATATTATCTGAACTTTATGCATCTTAGGACGTTCATTCATTTAGTCATCTATCCATCCATTTCTTCAACATATATTATACATTTATTATGAGTGCAGGTGGTACTATGGGTGTTTTAATTGAGTTGAACAGGTGCCCTTTTTTTAAGATTTTATTTATTTATTTGATACAGAGAGAGAGAGATCACAAGTAGGCAGAGAGGCAGGCAGAGAGAGGAGGAAGCAGGGTCCCTGCCGAGCGGGGAGTCAATGCGGGGCTCGATCCCAGGACCCTGAGATCGTGACCTGACCTGAAGGCAGAGGCTTTAACCCACTGAGTCACCGAGGTGCCCCAAACAGGTGCCCTTTTTATAAAGATATTTTTACTTCTTGGCACATGTCATGAAGCTATAGGTAGGTTAATACCATACAGATACAATATATAAATAACTACCTCTTCTCTTTTTATGAAAAGATATATAATCTATGTAACCATGTTGTAGATAAGTAGTCTATTTCTAACAGGCTACAACATTCTTTCTAACTTCATAATAAGAAACAATGATATCAAATGCATGTATACAATATAGATGTAATACTTAATTAGATAAAGATTCCAGTTTGAATGGAGATACCTGTGCTAAAGTTGAAAAAAAGAGATAGCAGTAAATTGTGGTGGTTAAGAACATGGCACTGAACTTACCTTGCTGTGGCTAAAACCTGGGTCTTTATTATCTCTGACCATGGGAAATTTTGATACTTCTGGGCCTACATTTGTTAATTTGCATAATGGGGATGATTATAAGAACTATCTCCATAGGGTTATGTAAAAAATGGAAGGAGATCATTTATGTAAATCCCTTAGATAGTGCCTGGCCTACAGAAAACCCTCATTAAATGTTAGCCATTATTATAACAGGTTTATACATATAAAAAATTCATTGACTTGACAACCTTTAAAACATTGTAGTTATTACTTAGTAAACAAATATTGAGCCTTAACATTTTAAAGGATCAAGAAATACGACAGTCATGATAGTAGTGTCAGATATATGTTATGAAATAGTAAGTGGCCAATTAAATTTGACATAAAGGAACATTTTCTTAGAAGACATGATGTAGTTACTGATTTCAGTATAAGTGACTGACAATGGAGATTTATTTCTTTGCTTTCCATGTATTATAATTATACTTCCATTAGAAACTATTCTAAGGAGAATAGTTAAAGATAAGTAGCCACAAGATTTATTCTATCTTAAAATGGCATTTTAATTTCTTTTAACTCTTGTGTTGATTTATCCAGAGCTATTACTATAAGTAGGTTCTAAGCAGGAGTGTGTTATTAGAAGAGGATGTGTTTCCAAACACCGAGAGATGAACTATACAAATGAAATCACCGTATTTCTTAAAGTTCCCTTCAAATATTATCCCCACACTAATGTTTCTTTAACTTCTCTTAAGAATTTTCTGTTTCTTCACCTCTACTTCCTTAGCATATTGTATTTTCTGCACATTCTCCTTTTTTGAAACATTTATAGCTCTTTTTAATATATCTTCCTGACCTCAACAACATGTATAGGAAGGTTTTACTGGCTTTACAGATTTCATTATTTACATGTAGTATAACTGTTTAGGTTTACATTTTTTTATTCCTTGTTTCATAGAGGATTTAAGAGAGAGTGCATAAACATAGAAATATAACCAGCAGGATATTAGAATGAGACTCATCTTAGTTTTTCTCTTTTATTTTACTGAAATATAATCAACATTCAGTGTTATATTTTCAGGTGCACAATATAATGATTGAAAAATTCTATATACTACTCAGTGCTCATCACACTAAGTGTACCCTTAAGCCCCCTCATGTATTTCACCCATCCTCCTCCCCACCTCCCCCTAGCAACCATCAGTTTTTTCTCTGGGAATTTAAGAAACAAAACAAACAAAGAGAGGGATACTCCTCTTAGTTTTGAATGAAGCATGAAAAAATAAATGCAAGGTACCAAAGTGAGTGTATAAAAATCACTTTTCTGTATACACAAATTTTATAAAGGAAACAGTTTATAGAAATTGTTCCTTGACTCTCTAATCAAGGAACAGAGGACAGGGATGTGACCACTATGGAAACTTAGAGAGTAAGAGAAGGGTTGGCTGACTTGATTCTGTGCTGAGGGAGTTGAGAATGTGATGATGTGTTGTCATTGACAAAAGATTCCTAGAGATTACGAATTCATGGGACATGCTTCCCAGGGACCAAACACATCCATGCCCATTATGGGGCATGAGTGTGTGGTCCTCTTGATCCTCATCTCTTAGAACCCCTGGTAATTAATTGATAATGGTCTTCAGCATAAAGATGAATGAAGTCCATGGATTGAGAAAGAAGTCATCAAAGACTTCCACCTAGATCACTGGAACTGAGGAGAAAGGTGCCCAGCAGAAAACTTTTGAAAAATGAACAATAATGCTCTAAAAGATAAGTGTCAGATTTAACCAACTTTGAGTCCCACCCAGCTTTAGCATCTGCCAAGCAAGAGAAAGAAACAGCACCCACATCAGAATTGCCCTATTTTTCCCTACCTCTCCATTTTCCCATTTTCTGCAGGGAAATGAAATTGCATCCAGAAAATGGAGGAGAATGGCTAACAGAAAATGTTTCCTCGGTAGACAAATAAGCATAACTGTCTATGCCTTTTCTTTATGCTTTATAGAAATACCTGATGATCTAAGAATATATCTATAGAGTAAGAAAATATGAGAATATTATTCTGTTTTGATGATAGTGTTTTTTCATTTAAGCTTTGGTGAGAAATGGAGATGCATAGGTATTATAAAAAATGACAAGCTTAGATCCTTCTTGTTAAAATATAATTTGAAGTCTTAGGAAATATAAATGTTTCTCTTTTTTTTTAAGTAATCTGAGGTCATATCAAAGAACTTGTAAACTGGACTGCTTACTGGATTCATGGGGTTTATTTATACGGTATTATAACATGAGGCTAAATGGTTGTAAATATACTATTTGCATGTCTATTCAGATGTGGTTATTTCCATGACAGATAAATACATTCTTACCACTTGGTAGAGCAATTGTAGAAGTGTAATAAATATATACATTGGTATTTCCAAAGATAAATTTGTCTCCTTAGCAGATTTAGTAGACACGCAAATAAAGCCTTAACAGTGCTTGGTGGAATATTAAAATTACTGCGGAGTGCCTACTTTTACTGCTAATGTAAGCCAGAAACTTGAGCCATATGCTAAGCTGTTGGTTCCCAGACCTGCCGGCAATCAGCTGAAGGCTTCAATAAAAGTAAATACCAAAAAACGAATGTCTCTGTCCCATCCTCAGAGATTATGACTTAATTGGTCTGGGATAGAGATTATAATTTAATTGGTCCTGGGTGAGGCCTGAGCTTTGAAAGTTTTTAGAGATCCCAAAGTAATCCTAATGGGCAAAAAAGTTTGAGAACCTCTGGGCTAAGCAAGTATTCTTGTTTTATAATGCTTACAATCATGTGCAGCAAGAACAATTTCCTATTCATTAATAAGACTGCTAATTCTGTAATGAAACAAAACCAAAACTCCATTATTTTCTGTAAACAGAATTACCAGGCCAATTCCAGAAAGCTCCACAGTAAGGTTTAATGTTGCATGAACTTGCTCAGTTAAAAATTCCTTAAAAGGGAACTTTATATTTGTTATGATATGGATAGCTTACTAAGTATTATGTATCATTTAGAAGCTTTAGCAAAACCTTGTATAAAATCAGGTCAGATCCAAATCCCACGGAGACAAACCATAAGAGACTCCTAATCTCACAAAACAAACTGAGGGTTACTGGGGGGTGGGAGGGTAGGGATTGGATGGATGGGTTATGGACATTGGGGAGGGTTTGTGCTTTGGTGAATGCTGTGAAAGGTATAAGCCTGATGATTCACAGACCTGTACCCCTGGGGCAAATAATAATAATTTAAAAAAAATCCAAATCCCATAATACTATTTATTTTTTATCTGGCTAGCAAAGAACAAAAACCTGCACTGCATAAAAACAATGTCTTAAATGAGCAATAAGCAAAAACAAAACAAAACAGAAACAAGGTCTTGGAAAGGCAATACTTCATTTATATATCTATGGCAGTCATTCAATCATTTGTTCATTCATTCATTTATTCATGTGTTAGGTTATTATATTTTTAGCTATTACTATGTGGCAGTTTTGTGCAAAAGGTAGGAAAAAAGAGATGAAGAACACTATTATTTCTTTAATTTTTTTTAATTTCTATTATCCTTTGGCATAGTAATTCTATTTATAGCAAATTGTTAGGAGGAAATAATCAGAGATGAGCACAAATATATATATATATATGAATGTTAAGCAGCATACAAATTACAGTAGAAATTTTAAGATGAGAGAATTTGAAAATTATCGTAAATCCATATTCAGGGATGGGGGGTTAGTTGATGGTTTATACTTTTCATTTTTTTTTCTCATTATGTATTTTTCCAGCTTTATTGAGATATAATTGGTATAGAACATTGTATAAATTTAATGTGTACAATGAGATGATTTTATGCACATATGATTACTACAAGAAGGTTAGTTAACAGCTCCGTCACCTCACATAATTACCGTGTGTGTATGTGTGTTGAGAACATTTAAGATGTACTGTCTGTAGCAAGCACTTTTTATTTTATAGTCCATAAGTACTCAAGAAAGTGAGGAAATTCTTGTGATTTCTTAATAATACTAATTTTCAGTTTGGTTCATGTATTATGTATCAGACTCTTTAATAAATGCTTTACAATAATTTGCTGGTACTAATCTTCACAACAAGTCACTTATGTAGGGTTTTTTAACTCTCACTTTATATGTAAGAAATTGGAAGAGCAGAGAAACTAAATAACTTCAACTTGTCCAATGTCATACAACTATTAAATCTCTGAGCTCAGTTTTGAAAGTCCATATCATATACACTTAACTATTATTCAGAATTCTTAATGAAGCATAGCAAAATACATAATTGTGCAGATACAAGAATCAAAATTTCATTTTATACACTGAATATTTCATTGTGGGGGAATAATAAATAACGTCTGCTATCTTTTTTCTCCATCCCTTTTTCCTCCTTTTTTCTATTTTATATAATGGACATGGATTAAATTTATAATCAGGGTAACAAAAACATATGCATATGTCTGAGAAGCAGGAAATCACCTTCTCTTTTCAGGTCTGTCAAGGGCTGGGCATTTGCAATACAGTATGGGAGAGGGAGCTTTCTACTCTCTCCTTCAGACTTCATCTCCATTCTTTAGCAGTCATTGAGCTCTTTGACAAGTGTAAAACCTAAGAAGAAGGGGAAATAAGGATAGTATAGCTCCTTTTTGCCTGCCTACTTTCACAATCTTGAGCCATATATATATATATATATATTTTTAAGTGGCTTCTCTAGGTCCTTTCTAGCTCTCTAGTAGATAAGAGAAGCCAATTCTTTCTGTCTGTGTTCTTCATATATTTCTCACTGAGATTCTCTCCAGCGCTTCCTTGAGATGGGCAGAAGCACCTCTGATTTGACTATCTTTAGGGGCTCCTTTTTTCTCCTCCTACATGACCCTATAAGATAGGATATGCTATCACCAACCTTACATGGATTTCTGTCTGGGCTACATCTGGTCAATAGGAAGGATTCACCCATCCCTGTCCCAAGAGATTTTAGGCAAACAGGCTGATTCCAGTTGTAAGTGTAAATAGAAATCTAAAAAGGAAAAAAACCTAATAATTTTCCCTGGTGCCAAAATGAAAAGAGACTCCTTTTCTTTCAGACTATTTTCTTCAGAAAACTTGTAATTATAAATTCTTTCTCTAACCCTTTGAGATGTATGCAAGTTCTTTTTAAAGTTTAAATAAGCCACTTGACAGCTTTACAACCCAAAACTGTCTCTCTGGAGAATGTGGGGGTCATCTCTTTGAAATGTACTCAAGGAAGATAGCACCTCTCTTTCCCAGTGGCAGGATAGGAGCCTGATCCTAGGTGGGCTGCTTAGCACAATGTTGCAAAACTACCTTCTGTCATAAAGATATAAAAGGTTTATTTTTCCTTTGGATAAATTTGCTAACACAGAAGGTCACCCCAACATCAGGCGAATCTAGGATGAACTATGTGTGGCAAATGGTGCTGTCAAGTCCTCTTATTTGAAGACTAGTTACTTATCTTGAGATCATATATGCAAATGGTTGTATCTGCTTGGCTTTATAAAAGGGTGAGATTTCTTTCTGTATTTACAATCTCTTTAGTGGACTGCCTCTGATGGACTTCATATTCTGGTTTAATGCCTGTTCAATAATAAAATTATTTTCTTTATTTTCTACTTTGTGGAAAGATTTCCTGGGCTGTGAAGATATTTTGGTTTTAATTAAATTTCCCCAGTACACTACAGCAGCTCTTACTTTCTGGCTCTACCACCAAAGTCTTCGCTTCTCTTACCCTCTAAAAATCCTCAGTCCACTGTCTATTCGTTTTTCCTCAGTTATGAGCTAGGCACCTAATCTTGGCATTTCTGTAGGTTACCACCTCCTCCCTTTCTCCAAAAGAAGGGGTATGAACTGTGATTATGGTAATAACTTTATCTAAAGAAATTTCTTCACTAATCACTTCTTTTCATGGTCTCTTACCTGTTCTTACAGACTTCATCTGCCTTAGGGTGTCACCAGGACATAGTGAAGAATTTCTTGGAAACATAATTCTGCTCATGGATGTACTCACTTTCATATTTTGACACTCATACTCTGGAAATTTTGTTCAAATGTGGAAAGAATGTGTCCTATTCAAACAATTACAATAGCTACAGTAGTAAAATGTACATACTGCTTTGGGAACATAAAAAAGAGCTATTTAATTTGACTTGACGTGCACTACAGACTTTAACTGTCTGAAGATCTCTTCAGAGAAATCTTTCGTTATTGTTGCTTGGTTTGGTTTATTGTGTGAACTCTAAGCCATGTTCTTTTTAGTGGTAACATATTCTAATGAATGGATTCCCCACACACACACACACACACTCACTTTGGACTTTCATACTTATCACTACTAGTGCACCTGTGAACTGAATTAATTTTTAAAATATATCATGATGTCTCCCAACAGTCAATATATATTATAATAATTATTTTTTGAGTAACAATTTCTATAATTTACTTTAAAATACTTCAGTCATAAACAGTGTGATATCAGGTAAATAATGGTTTAAGTTACAGTTTAAGGAATTCCCTGATCTGAAATTCACATTCCAGGGGTAGTCAGATACATTTTAATCTGAAATGTCACTCTTTAGAAAGCTGCCAGCCTAGGCTATCCTTAACCTGATTTTAAAAACAGGGTTTGCTATTTTGCATAACTGTAATGGTTTTTCACATGTAAAATTAATGCTTGTTAGCTAATGATTGTTGGAAATGGGTCCCCATTGGTGTAATTAAAATATTGGAAATACATTATCTGGACAAAATATTTTTAGAGACATCCCTCTAACCTGCATTTTTTTTAAGATTTTATTTATTTGTCAGAGAGAGAGGGAGAGAGTACAAGCTGATAGAGTGGCAGACAGAGGCTCCCTGCTGAGCAAGGAGCCCTATGAGGGACTCAATCCCAGGACCCTGGGATCATGACCTGAGTGGGAGGCAGCCACTTAACCAACTGAGCCATCCAGGCTTCCCTATAACCTACATTTAATAGGCGTAAGAATCTAGCCAGCCTCGGGTATGTTCTATAGACTGAGACATTGCTCTCCAGGCTTGGTTCCAAACAAATTTGTCCAGATGAATCTTGGTCTCCCTTACATGTGATTTGCTTTAGATAACTTTCCAAGAAAGATTTCTCAACAACTCCCTGCTACCCACTGCCCCCAAAAAAGGCCAGGAATTTTTTAGCTCATGGAGGTTGTATGACTGTTTGATAAGTTTTTGTGGAATTTCGTCAGAGTTTACTTGTAGCCTAAGTAGTTTCAGGTTGTTGGGAAATAATAATCTGTCACCTACCTCACACTGTTGGAGGGTGAGCAAAAAGAAACTAATAGTTCTGCATCAACTTGTTTTAGATCAGATCAAAACAGTCAGTAGAAGATGGTAAGAATGGGGATCACAAGGAGGGGAACATCTGGAAACATTCTACATATTGGAAAATGAGTGATAATTTCTGCATATTGGAAAATGAGGGATAATTTCCCAAGCTGAAAGGAAGGTGTGAGAGGAAATATTTCATCAGGGGACTGTTATGAGATCGTCCCAAAGTGCAAAAGAATATGGCTTATTCATTCATTCACCTGGAGAATGGCTGAAACTTTGAGGTTTTAGGGTACAAAACAGGCAAAGGCAAGATTATGTAAGGCTCTATATGATCTATGGAAGTGTTTATCAAACTTTTTAAAAACATAACACATTGTAGCATACTTCTCATATTATACAAGCATAAAGACATAAAAAACTAACATTTCACAAAATATTACATCAATGTACTTAGATGTTTTATTTTATATTCCTCTCTATTATTTTCAGTTTATTCCACTCTATCCTGTTCCACTTAGAATGCTTGTTTTGAACAAGTAAATTAATTCTGATATATCAATGGATCATTCTCCACACTATGAGGAAAACTTTGAGGAATCTCTGCCCTGTAGTAATTGGGAGCTACAAAAAACATATCAAGGATGTTTTATGATGACTAGAAAGAGCATTGTTTCAGTAGTATAGAGAATGGATTCAAGATGTGAGACTGGGGGTGTAGAAAAGAGAAGATTATCACTCTGGTTCAGACAAGCTGCTGAGAGTATATGAACTGGACATTAGTTTTCTGGATTGGAGGCAGGAAAGATTTAGTATAAAAGTGGGTAGAATTAGCAAGACTTACTCACTAATTCTGTGTTGGTGTTGGGTGTTAATGAAGGAAGTGATATGACAGGAAAGATTCAAGAATACTTTCTAGGCTAACAGATTAAATAACAAGTGTATGTATAGGAGAGATTCATAAAAATATGCAGAAAAACCACAGTTCTATTTTATCTATTTTCTAATAAGAGAAGCTTACCATACTGTTGTTCTCAGTGTGGCTTGGAATGACATGATTCTGTGGGGTTTTTTTTTTTTAATAGAACATATCTTGGGAGATATGCTGGCTATTTAGACCTTAACAGTTGTTTGATCAAATGCATTCCAAATCTGATGCAGCCTAAAACAGAATCCCTCTGGGAGAAAGATTCAAGGATGTGTATTGCTTAACAAGATCTCCAGTGGATCTTTGCAGCAGTCCTATGATTGGATTGCGGCTATTACTGCTCTTTATTTTTCATGTAAGAAAACTGAGTCTCCATGGTGTCTAGTGATTTCTCGAATCCTCATTATTTAGAGGCTTAACTAGAACTAAAATCCATCCAGCTGAGTACCTTTTCTCCACTTTAGTGCTTTCGTTAAAAACTTCATACTTTATTATTCTCTGATGACCTTGCCTTATACTTTCAAATTAAGACTACCTTGCGATTTCACCTTAAAATATTTCTGTACTTTCACATTTTCAACCTTCCTTCAGTTCTGTCAGTAAGATGTGCCCTTCTTTATTGCTAAGACTCCTCTCAACTGTTTTTATGGCTCTCACTGCCCCTTTATTCTTCTGAGATCAATGTGTTGTTCCATTTGCTTTCTAAGATCGATATTTTTCAGATGCTCCACCGGCATGTACTCTTTGTAAACACTTCCTTTGGATAGTTGTATTACCCTCACTTCTTTGTTGTTTAGAAACTACTTTTCCATATTGAGTTAGTTAGGATAGAAAATGAAATAATCTTTAATTTTGGATAAAATACATATAACACTCATTTACCAATTTTATTTATTTACTTTAAAAGCTCATTAAAT
The DNA here is from genome assembly GCA_002007465.1 of Ailurus styani. Lineage (NCBI taxonomy): Eukaryota > Metazoa > Chordata > Mammalia > Carnivora > Ailuridae > Ailurus > Ailurus styani. The sequence goes on from LNAC01000179.1 coordinate 957,911, forward strand.
ATACTATTACCAACAATCTAAAAGATGAAGAAGCACTACTGAATCTCATGTTTGTTAGAAATCAAGATGCATGTATGTGAGGGAGAGTATGCCGTATGCAAAAGAGGAGCTTTTTATTTCACTCTATTTGAAATTTCTATTTATTAAAGTAATATATAAAATAAAAACTAAAATAGAGTAAGGATACAAGTTATGAATACTCTAATGATGTCACTATAATACATACTGTGGTGTCTAGTGAATTTATCAACAAAGATCAATAGAACATTCTGTCTTATCTATCTTAATTTTGACATAGTGAGGGGAGGGTGATGATGATCTGGAAATGAGAGTGACATATGAGTATTATAAAGTAAAATGTGTCTAGTTGTAATATCTTAGTTTTAAGAAATTAACTACACTAAAGAAAAATTATGGGACTACCTGGTCATAAAATCTCTCATTCATATACTTCTGTCATGTTTCATATACCTATGGATAATACCTCAATAAAACAGATCTCTTCAAGAGCAATTCCAAAATTTAGTAGATAGAGTGGAAAGAACCCAATTTAATTCTGTCTTCTATTAGTATGCCTTATTTGTTAAATGATAAATCATGTTCTATAATCTACTCTTAATATTTTTGAAAAATTAGAATTTCTTTATTTGTATGTATAGATAAGAGCAAAGAATTTGAGAGAAATAGATATTGGTTGAATATTGGCTCTGCCATTTACTACTAATATAACTATCATTGGATTTCTTTATAAAAATTAAATAAAAATTTGTTTTACAGCATTATTATTAGATTTATGGATTTTTCATGCAAAGTAATGAAGATGTTGCCAGTCACACATTAGAAGCTAAATAAAATGGTTTTGTTTTTAAGTTACTATTTCCCCAAAGTTGGAGTAACATCCCTTTAAGTGTCAAAATGTAAACATTTTAAAAACATTTTATTGAAAATCCTTTTACAAAGACTGCATATTTTTTGCCACTTTAAGCTGTGTAACAGAATTGAAATGTTATTTTTAATTAAAAAGGGTCTAGGGGCACTTGGGTGGCACAGTCAGTTAAGGGTCCAACTCTTGGTTTTGGCTCAGGCGATAATCTCTGGGTTGTTGAGCTCTCTTCTCTCTTTGTCTCTCAAATAAATAAATAAATCTTTTAAAAAGGGTCTAAAGACATAGGGTTCCTTAAAGTTGTCTCAGAGACCATGAATGAAAGGACAAGTGGTGGTTCCGTGGAGACCAGCTTCAACCATATAAAATCGCTATGGCTGTTTATATATCAGCATTCTGTGTAAGATTTGCAGAGAATATTAGTCTCTTCTTCTCAAAAATGCACAAAAATTGAAATAATTGTTAATATATTATTTTGCCAACTTGTTTTTGAAACAATTCATACCTACAGCAAAGTTGAAAGACTACTGTAATAAATACACATATATCTTCACCTAGATTCATCAATTATTAACATTTTGTCTCATATGCTTTATATTTCTTTCCATATTTCAGTCTTCTCTGTCTCTCTGCTCCTGTCTTGTCAATAGATATATGATAGATAAAAAGAGAAAGGAATCTTTTCTTTTTCTGGACCATTATGACAACTCGCCTCCTAAGTATTTCAGCAGTGCCTCCTACGTACAATGTCATTCTTTTACATAAGCCTAAGCCCAATACAATGATCATACCCAAGAAATTTAGCATTGAGATCATATTACATTATAAAGACTTTATTTGAAATTTCTCAATTTTCTCAGTAGTGTCCATTGAGTTTTATTGGAAAATTCAGATACTGTATTGTATTTAGTTATGTTTCTTTAGTTTATTTTAAACTGAAACCATTCCTAAGTCTTTTTTGGCTTTCAGTGCATTTATGTTTTTTAAGAATCCAGGCCAGCCGTTTTGCAGAATGAGTCTCAAATTAGAAGTGTTTAATTGCTTCCTTCTGATTAAATTAAGATTTTTTTAAATGTTGGCAAAAATGCTATATGATGTCAATTTTATCTCATTATCTGTGATGTTAATTTTAATCACTTGGTTAAGGTGGTATCCACTAACTTTCTCCATTATAAAATCACCTTTTCCAATCTACTTAACATGTAATCTTTGGGGTGATAGTCTGAGACTGTGAATATCCCATTCTCCCAGTACAATTTAGCCAGTGGCTTTAGTATCCTTTTCTTCTGCCATTTCTTCTACATTAATTAGTTAACCCACCTTCCATAGTTTTCATTCTTGCCTCATGGTTTAACTTATTTTTTAAAAAATTACCCATGTGGATTAATATATTCGTTTTAATTCATATGTTAAAATCTATTATTATCATAATTATTTCCATGCTAAAATTGTCCTACATTGAGCCAGTGAAGGTTCTTCAAGTAACCTCTGCTTTTTTTAAGCGTTTCCTCACTTTCTGAAGTAAGTTGCATACCAAACTTCTGACATAAAAGTAGAATCTAGGCTTACATTTTGCTCTTCTGTTCCCATCTGGTTTCAGTCATTTCTCCATGGACATGGTTCACTTAATCAGAGGATGGTTTTTAGGAACCAAGATCAGGGCTTTGGGGTTGTTTGTTGCTACCTGGGTGTCATTGTTTCTAGGCCCTCTCAGTGCCTAGACTATAAACTATATATATACACACACACACACACACACACACACAGAGTCATTTCTGTATTTAGCCGTTAAGTTCAGTATGAGTACGTATGGATATCTTTGACTATAATCTAATACGACAGGTTTTATTCTAACCTCTTTTCTCACTTAACCGTAACTTCTCTCTCTGACAGTAAGAAACCTGGCTCCCATCATTTCTTTAGCTATTTGTTTAACCCTAGTATACTTGTAAAGTAGTCATTAACCCATATGCCCATGAGAAAGAAATATGACAACTAGAGTATAGTGTTTGTATAATTTCTTTAGTTTTTACACTTAACATTTTCCAGCTGCAACAGCGTTTTACAAAATTAATTACATCAACTCCTTTATTAACCCCATTGCTTATTTTAAGTTATGTCATACATTTGTAATATTATCACTTTCTTTTGTCAAAGTGCATTCCATTCAGGGATCCCTCAACATCCTGGTTGATTTATTGTTTTAGTTGGTGTATATAAAAGTTCACTCTTTTAGAATGTACAGTTCATTGGTATAGCATTCCGTACAGATTAGTTCCTTCACTTTAAAATTCTCTTGTTCATTCAATTTGTTGACAACTACCCTACTCCTCTAATCGCTGGCAACTACTAGTATTTTCTGTCCTTATAAATTTGCTTATTCTGAAACATTATATGAATGGAATCATAAAATATGTAGCCTGTTGGTCTAACTTACTTCTCTTAGCAAAATAAATTTTCATACATATTATGTCATGAATCAATCACCCAACATTTTTATAGCTGAACACTATTCTATTATATGGATATACCACAATTTATTTATCTATTTCCCTGTTGAAGCTTGGTTCCTTCCTTTTTTTTTTTTATTTGCCTGTTTATGTTTAGCTTTAAGCTTTTGTATGGATATAGTTTGCAGTTTACTTGGGTGAACAACTAGGAGTGTGATTCCTGGGTCATGTATTAAGTTTATGTTTAACTTTAGAAGAAGCTGCAAAACTGTCTTCCAAATTGGAAGATGGCAATGAATGAGAGTACCTCTTGCTTTCCTCTTCATTTTTGTAGATATAGTTTATATCATGGTATAATACCAAATTATTTTTTCTTTGTGTATGGGAGCTAGCCTTGAGGTTTTAAGTATATTATCAACTGCAAATATAACTCACGGTAGTCTTTTTCTAATTATTAAAGTGAAATCAATAAAAGCCATAATAATTGGAAAAAGACTACCGTAAGTTATATTTGCAGCTAATACTCAAAAAGTACAGTAAGTTATATATAGCAGGTAATATTTCAAAAAAAAATGTTCAATAGCTGTAGAGATGGTCAGAACATTGCCCTGTCCCTGACTGTAGTGGGATTATCTCTAGTGTTTCTCCATAAAATAATTATGTGTATGTGTATGTGTAAATATCCAACAATTCCTAGTTTGCTAATCATTTTTATCAGAAATTGACATTAGATTTTGTCAACATCCTTTTCCATTTAGTCAAGGTGTGTTGCTTCCTAATGTAGATAGTAGATTCAGTTTGTTTTTATTTTTTTTAGGAATTTGCAGGACTTTTCATGGAAATTTATAGTGAGATTAATCTATCGAGTTTTGCTGTGTTCTTTATCTTGTTTAATTATCAATTTGATATTGTTTTCACAGAATTTATTTAAAACTTTTATTTCATTTGCGGGGTGCCTGGGTGGCTCTTAGTCGGTTGAGTGTCTCACTCTTGATTTCAGTCCAGGTCATGATCTGAAGGTCATGGGATTGAGTACCTAATGGAACCCTGCACTCAGTAGGTAGTATGATTGAGGATTCCCTCTCTCCCTCCCTCTACGCCCCTCCCCCTGTTAGCACTCTCTCTCTCTCTCTCTCTAATAAATAAATAAATCTTTTTTTTCCTTTTTTTTTTCCTTGTTATATTTTACTTTATTTTTTTTATTATTATTTGCCCCAGGGGTACAGTTCTGTGAATCATCAGGCTTACACCTTTCACAGCACTCACCATAGCACAAACCTTCCCCAATGTCCATAACCCATCCACCCTATCCCTACCCTCCCATCCCCCGGTAACTCTCAGTTTGTTTTGTGAGATTAAGAGTCTCTTATTTTCCTTTACTTTCTATGATTGGAATTATCTGGTCTTTTGAGTTTAATAGAATTTCCCTGTGAAATTACCTGGGTGTGCTGTTTTCTGTTTGTTTGTTTGTGGTCTTTTATTTTCTTGTTATTTCTTTCTCTCTTTTCTTGTTAGATAGTTATTTAATACTAATAATTATTTATTACTAATACTAATAATTATTTGTATTTCCTATGTATCTCAAACAAATTCATGAAAACCCATATATGATTAATCAAGAATCTTTATTTTAATCCATCCAGATTCTAGATTTCCCTGATCTTTTCTGGGAAAAGTGGTTCATTTCCCATGTCCAAAAGCTGTTGGCTGTGTCCTTCATTTCCAGTCCTTTATTCACTCTTTATTATTTTTGTAGGTGTTTGTTTTAACCATCTTAAAGCTCCTTTTAAGTACTCATCATTACTATCACTAAGGAGGGAAACTTCCTTCAAAAATGCAAAAACGTATTCCTTATAGGAAGTGGCTGCACAATTCTACATTTTGTCTTTCCATAATAATTAACTCTGGTCTATACTGCCTATATTTGCATTCTCTCTGCTGGCTGCTATGAATAGAGAGGTGTTTTAGATTCATGTTGATGAGAAAAATCATGTATTGGGCAGAGTTTTAAATGAAAAAAAAAGTTTTTATCCATTTCATAGCAGCATGACATTCCTGGTGTCCATTTATGCTATTAAAACTCAAAACAAATATATTCTTCAACTATACTAAGTCCATTTTAAAGTATTTAACACTAGTTTAGTAAATATATATGTCATGTTTTTTTTCTAGAGACTTCCTCAAATTCACTCTAAGTTACTCTTCTTATTAACTGTGTCTATATTGTTACCATTACTGAAGAGTCCCACCTAGTTCACAGTGTTTGAATTTCTACAGCCAAGATTCCCAATCACTTTTCACAACCATGCCATAGACAGGAAACTTAAAGAGTGAATTTCAGAAAGTAACATGCTAGACTAGTGGCCAGATGCTTCACTTTTATGAATAATTTGGAGGAATGATCTGAGTTTTATCAACAATTAATTCTATAAGCCACATAATTTTCTGATTTCAAAACATTTCCAGTCTTTCATATAGCCAAAGTCTTGGTATAAGAAAGAATGTTAGGAAAGTGTTTAGAAATAGAACTGGTTTCATACTTAGGCAATTACAGATTTTTCCCTAAAGGATAATGCTACTTTACTCACCTCCTCCATGTTATAAATTTTGTTCAAAACATGTTATATTTTAGTGTTATTATTTTCAATGTATTGTCAGAATGCAAAAAGATTTTATAATAGTTTTATTTCTACTATTTACTACTTTCTTCTCCTCTGCCCCAAAATGCAAACACAAATTAAAGTAACTTAAATAAAAAATAAAAACAAAAAGAATAAAAACAGAAGACCAAAACTAAGGCAAATTAGAGTAACTTACCCTACCACCTAAGTCCCTACCTACTACTGTTAACATCATTATCAATATTGAATTGGGGTGACAAACAGAAAGGTACTTCCAAGTTTTTTTGTTTTGTTTTATTTTTTTCTCTTTAAGAGCAATATTATGGCAATATCCTACTTGCTGGAAGAATTAAGGGATATAAGGAATTCCTTATATATACACAAGGATAAGAGTAAAAACTCTCTCCTTTTGGACCTCTCTACCTAGGCAAGAACAAAATAACAAATAGGTATGGGAAGAAAATCAGGACAAATTTTAGTCATTTTTCTATGCTCATTAACAAATGGGAAAAAATTAAGTCACTGCGTGAAAGAGCAAGGTCATTATAGTAAATGTATTTCTTACGGCTTTTAAAATCCTTTAATGTCACTTAAATTATTGCTAAAGTCTATGACTTATAAATGACTGGTTTGTTTTCACTTCTATGGTAGAGAATAGTAAATAGTGAATTGAGAAACAGAACTCTTGGATTTTAAGTGCTTCTAGCATTCATCCTGTTGTCACTAAGTTATTGTGCACTTTGAAAATTATTTCTTCTTACATATAACCTGTTTGTGCTAAATTATGAGTTGACAGACTACCACCTTTGAGCCAAATCCAGCCTTCTGCCTATTCTTGTAAATAAAGTTTCTTTGGAACACAGTAATGCCCATCTGTTTAGGTATTGTCTAGGCTGCTTTCTGGCTATCATGACAAAGTTGAATGTTGTAACAGATACCATAGAGGTTGCAAAGCCTAACATATTTGTTATCTGGGTTTTTATAGAAAAAGTTTGTCAACTCTTATGCTAAATGATTATACTTTGGTTCTCTTGTGAGTAGCTTACCTTTCTCTGTCTCTAGTATCTGTTACTTTCTGATTTAAATACTGTTTGTAGAAAAATGTTACCAAACAAGGACCAGACTCAGAAGGACTGTCTGAATTTTCATTCACTATTACATATGAATGTGAATAACAGATTTATTTATCTTCTACTCAGCTTCAAGAGGAGAGTAGTACTGAATTCAGATAGATAGATAGATAGATAGATAGATAGATAGATAGATAATAGATAGACATAGATGATTTCTCCATATCAGTCTCCCATGTGATTTATAAATATTTTCTAATCAACTATACAGAACAACAATTCAATGAATTAGAGTTCTTACACTTTGTCAGACCCTGTTTCTTCAGTAGCTCACCCAAATGCAATGAGTTAATGCTCCCCATTTTTATCTATTCTGACACCTAAGCAAGTTCATTTTTATTTTATAATAGTCTACATAGTTGTACCAATAGCTATCTATTGTGAACTGGTCATATGTGTCAATTTGCCATCCCTGTAGCAACCCAAATAAGATTTACAAGAAAAAAACTGTATAAATCAAGAAGGAAAAATAGAACAGGAAAAGGTTAACTGTGGAAGAGAAATGTAAAATATATTTGAAAGACTGAGTGTGGGTGAAAGAATGACTAAGGAGACAGAAGAAGCTACAATCTGGTGACTAAATAGGAGGCTAGAGTTTAAAATTGAGAGATACCATGTAAAAAGTCATAGTGGAACTACTGGGGAAATCTGAATAAAGTCTTTAGTTTAATCAATACTGTTATAGTAATATTAATTTCTTTGTATTTATAAATTGCTACATTATGCAAGATGCTAAGATGAAGAGAAACCAGGTGGACAATTTTTGTAAGACTTTTATAAACCTATAATTATTTCAAACCATTTAAAAAGGACATATTCCTGATACTAAGCAGTTAAGCATCTTGTAGGTAGAGACAGAAACATTAACAAAACACAACAATGAAAAAGAATATCACAGCACAAATGTTCCGATAGTGGTTCCCTCAAGTCATCATGGAAACACAAGGTATTATTAATAATCCGAACAATAGAATGGGAAATGGAGGGATGCTTGGGTGGTTCAGTTGGTTAGGTGTCCTCATTGGGCTCAGGTTGTGACCCCAGAGTCCTGGGGTCGAGTCCTGCATCCTGCTCCTTCCTTTGTCGGGAACCTTCTTCTCCCTCTGTCTGCTCCTCCCTCTGTGTGGTCTCTCTGGTATATAAATAAATAAATAAATAAATAAATAAATAAATAAATAAATAAATAAATAAATAAATAAATAAAATAATGTGGGAAATGAAAGTGGATAGATATCAGAGAAGTCTTCCTGGAGAAGATGTTTCCACACTCTGTTGTGAAAGATGAGTGAGACATATCTAAGGAAAGCAGAGGATTAAAAATTCCAGGTAGATGTAATATCATGAGTGACATGGATCAGTAACAAACATGGCACATTCAGGGTTATTTAATATGAAGAGAAATTATTTTTTTAGAGGTGGCATTGGAAAAGGTGAGACTATAGACATTGGCAATAAATATAATCAACAGGAACTTGTATAATATCCTAAAGAATTCAGATTTTTAACAAAGAAAATAGTGACTGTTGAGTAAAATTTAACAGAAATTGATATGATCAGTTCTGTGTTTTGTGAATGTTTTCCCAGAGGCTGTGTAGCATGGGTGAGAAGATATCAACAGTGGAAACCCAAAGACTATAACTATTTTACTTTATTCCAGGTGAGTGAGGGCATTAGAGATATTATTTGAAAAGACTTCAGGGTTCTATACCCTATTAATTAAATAGAAATCAGGATGATTTATTGTTGTGTGAATTAGAGGCTATTGAAACAGAAAAATCTAGAATGTACCCAGATGATTTTTCAGGAACCTAGTTGTAGATTAAGTATTAGTTACCAAGACTTAGAAAGAAAGAGGTGAGTAGATTTTGTTGGATAAAAAGACTGTAAGGAGCCATTTCCATTTCTATCAATTATTTTAAGTTGTCTATAGGACACAAAGTTATGTCAAGAGGCTGTTGGAGCTCAACAGCTTCACTCTAAATGAGCTATAAATTTGGAAGTCATTGCATACTCAAAGCATGGGGATTAAATATACTTGCCCAGTGAAAGTTTGAAGTGAAGGAAAATAAAAATAATACACTGTGAAACACTTAAGTAAACTGAAGGAAGAAAAAACTACAAAAGAAATTAAAATGAATCTACCATTGATTTCTGGAGAAATAAAACAAGATAGTTGCTTCCCAAGAGGTAACAAAAGGAGTTTGAAGCAAAAGGGTAGGCTTTAAATGCTTAAATGGTTTGGGTATCAAACAATAAAATGAAAATATCTTGGATTTGGTAACTAGGAATTCATTGATGAATTTGAGAAAGCTTTTAGATGTCAAAGTATGTTGAATGGGCTCAAGAAATATGGAGGAGATGACACTACTGACTTCTGTGTGCAAATGATGAAATACATTAAAGGGTTCTTTATGATGGTGTGAATCACAAGCAGATATATATATATATGTGCTAAAGATACAAATACATAGCTGGAGAAAGGAGAAAAAGAGATAACTGGTGGTAGAAATGGCTCCCAAAGACCTTAGAAGGAATTGAGTCCTGGGTCCAAGTGTAAATATTTGTGGACCAAGAGATAAGATTCCTTTAATACATGCAAATAAATAGAGAAGAGATAATCAAATAAATTATAGTAGAAAACTTCCCTGAGCTAAGGAAAAACTTCAGACTAAAATAAATTAACTTGTTGGGCAACTTTAATACAAGAGATAACTATCTATTGTACACAACCTCAATGAAGTGTTTAGATTAAAAGGAAAAAAAACAATCTTAGAGTTAGAAAAAGATAAAAGTTAAAAGATAAAAGATGTAACAAAAATGATGAAAATAAGCTTGGAATTAGAATGTTCCACTGCCTGCAACACAGGAAACTACAAAGGCCAAGGGACATGTCCAGATTGTAAGAAAAAAGGAACTATAAACTAACAACCTCATCCTTTCACTTGTGAAGGACATGTGAAGACCAAAACAGACCCTTTACATTTTTTTCAGAAGAAATTACTGAATTAAGTTTCCCATGTGATACACCCCCCTCATTTTATTTATGACTATTTAAATATCACTCTTTTTTTTGTTTTTAAAGACTTTATTTATATATTTGACAGAGAGAGAGAAAGCACAAGCAGGGGGGAGCAGCAGAGGGAGAGGGAGAAGCAGGCTTTCCACAGAGCAGGGAGCCCAATGCTGGGCTTTCCTGGGATCATGAGTGGAGGCAAAAGCAGACGTTAAATCAACAGAGCCACTCAGGCATCCCTAAATCTCACTTTTTAAAGAGGATTTTCCTAAACACCGTAACCAACATTGCATCACATCTATCATCTTACCCCCATATGATTTTCCTTGCATCATCACCTAATAATATATAGTTATTTGTCTATGTTTTTCACTGCCATTTCTCTGATGCTTACAACATCTAGAATCTGACTGCTCAGTGAATATATAAACCAGTAACTGAAAATGAATTTTATGCCTTTATTGTCTCTTATAAGAAGGAAAGTATATTCTTTGCTTTAAAAGAAAGAGTACACGATGAACTTGTGAACATGAGGAAAGTGGTCCAACTTTTTAATTGTTTTGGACAGTTGAAAAGGTAATTAAGGCACACCCAGAGGGATTGCTTAGGAGCATTTAATGGGTCATTTACTCATTCATCCAGCCTACATTTTCTGAGTTCTTACTGTGCCAACATTATCGCTTCCTTCCAGCCCTCTCAAGGACTTTGCTCTTTGGGTCATTTGAAATTTGTGTCATTGCTCTCTATGTCTTACTCATCACTCCCTTTCTATTGGGGGTTTCCAGCAGTCATACAAATATGCACTAGGCAATCCCATCCTGAGAAGTATTTTACCCCTAATTCCACATCCCACTTCAACTTCAACTCAAGCTTTCTGCTGCCCTTAACAGCCAAATATTTCTTGTTTTTATTATCACAATTATTACTAATTTTTAAAAGTGCAAGAAATTTTAAATTATCAATAAATACAGTGACTCATGTAACATTCACCTGTGCAATATCTTAACTAGGATTACCAAATATTAATATTTTCTTATATTCCTTAAGATATTTTTAACTCATAAGAAACAACACATAGTTAATAAAACTGAAGTTTCTTTTTTATCACTCATAGTCATTCCCCTCCCCACTAGAAGAAAACACTATTATAAGTTGGTATTTATCTACCCTCTACCAGTTTATATGTTTAAATCTATGATACTATTTATGTTTTTAATTTGTATAAATTTAGAATACTGAAGGCCTTTTTTTATGACCAGCTTTTTATATTTAATCATTGATATCTGAGATCTTTCTATGTCAACAGATATAGTTTAAGTTCTTAATTAATTATATTGTTCTTTCATATGCATATGCAATTTTTACTTATCCATTCCCATGATGATGTATGGCTATTTCCACTTTTCGTTATATTTTATGTCATTATCTTTATGCATTACTTTTGCAACCTCAACTCATATCTATCATGAGTTAAAACAGCTTAAATATCTTCCATGAATAATTTTACTTAAGTAATTTATTACCATATCCCACCAATGTTATGTGAAAGGATAATTATGGCAACATGTGCAGTATGAAAATAAACTTTGGAAGAAAATAAAAACATTGAGAGGGTGACTGGAGGAAAAGGAGTTAGGACACTAACATTAACAGGGGAAGAGTTAAGAATGCAGGAGAAACTTGGTTATAATTCATGCCAACAACATGATCAGCAATATCAAATAATTAGATCCACAATTTTAAAGTTTTATTAAACTTTATTAAAGTTTTATTGGGGCGCCTGGGTGGCTCAGTGGGTTAAAGCCTCTGCCTTCGGCTCAGGTCATGATCTCAGGGTCCTGGGATCGAGGCCTGCAATCAGGCTCTCTGCTCAGCAGGGAGCCTGCTTCCCCCTCTCTCTCTGCCTGCCTCTCTGCCTACTTGTAATCTCTCTCTGTCTCTGTCAAATAAATAAAGAAAATCTTTAAAAAAAAGTTTTATTGATGATGTTACCAAGTGTAATTCCAATGGAGTAGTGGGATAGAAGCCAGATTAAGACAGATTATTGTGGACAAATGAAAAAAATTGGAGAGAAATTACCCTTTCAACGAGTTTGATTGGGAAAACACACACATGCATGGAAAAACACACACATACACATGCACGCACCTGCTTTGGAGGAGAAACCTGGTTTAAAAACTTGAAAGTGTTGCTGTCTTAAAGAAAAAGAAAAGTTGAAATCACAGGGAGGAGTAATACACACAGGAAGATTTGTTTAGACTGGATGAGAAATCATTTCTTATAAGATTAAAGAAGATACCCAGGAATTATTTGTGTTTTAACATTAATTTACAATTTAGGAAAAACAAGTAAGTATGAGTGTAACAAAATGCCCCCTCAGTCTTCCTCACAATGTTAAATGCAGAACACTGTGAAATGTGTAAGCCTGATGATTCACAGACCTGTGAATCCACCCTCTCAATGTTTTTATTTTCTTCCAAATATTCAAAGGGGCAAATAATACATTCTATGTAATAAAAAATAAAAATAAATAAAAATAAAAATAAATGAAAATTAAGAAAAAGCACTACACAATAAATAAAATTGTGAATGACATTTCCATGGTTATAACATTAAACTTTAAATTTAAAACTAAAGATAAATTATAATAAATCTTGAAAGAATTGCTACATACTATAAATCTAGATTAAGAGACTGAGAAAAGTAAAATGAAAGTCTAGATCAAATGTGCAATATAAAAAAGAAAACACAAAGAAATATTATGAAAATAAAAAATGTTGCTCCATATAGGAAAATAATTTTATAACTAGAAGCAACTATAAAACTAATAGAACTTCATTTATATAGATTATAATATTAGTGAAAAATCAAATTTATTTTGAAATATTGGGTTAAAGGGAAAATAAAATTGAAATAGAGAATTCAGAAAGCAATGATACTAAAACAAGTGTATATTAGAACCTGTGAGACCTAGCTAAAATGTGCCCCCATGGATAAATATGAATTAAAAATAAAAGGCTTAATTTTCCCCATTGAAAATAAAGGAAGAGACTCCATACCCCCCTCCCCTTTCCTAAAGCTTTTACTTTAGAATACATGTAATTATAAGATCTTTATTACTTTGAAAAGCATGCAAACCTTTTTAAATCCTAAATAAACCTCTTAACCAGCTTTACAACTCAGGACTGCCTTTCTCAAGAACCTGGGAACCATCTCTCTGAAATGTAATCATCAAAGAAGGAAGAGACCCTGTATCCCAGTGTCTGTAGGAGAATAAGAGCCTAAATTCCTCTGATGCCTTGTTGCAAAACTAACTTCCATTATAAAGATAGGAGAAATTTATTTTTCCTTTAGATAAGCCAATTAGCTAACACAGATGGTTACCTCCAATTACCAGGTGAATTTAAGATGAACTACATGTGACAAATGGTGCTATCAAGTCCTTTTACTTGAGGGGTAATGATTGTTCATCCTGAGAACTTATATGTGATGGGTTGTATCCTTGGCCATATGTGTGTGTGTTTGTATGTATGTGTGTATATACATATATGTCAGAATATTCATGTATATTTGTATATACACACATATATGTGCACACAAACACATATATATGTATACACCACACAAACACATATATATGTATACACACACACACACACACACACATATACAGAATATATACACACTACCTTTAGAGGATTACCTGTGAGGCCGATCACATCACATTCTGGTTTAATGCTTATTCAATAATAACATTGCTTTCTTTTCTTCTAACTTTGTAGAAAGGTTTTCTGAGTTGGGAAGAGATTTTATTTTTAATTATACTTCCCAACACCAATGGAAGATTCATTGCTTAAGTAGCTTAAGTACTCATATTTCAAGAGCTCAAAAGAAAATCAGACTAAATAATTAAAACTTTTTGTTAATATTTTTCACCAAGTTAATAAATCAGATGAAACATAATTATGTCTTGTTATTTTTTTAATAAAAAATCATCAACAGGGCGCCTGGGTGGCTCAGTGGGTTAAAGCCTCTGCCTTCGGCTCAGGTCATGATCTCAGGGTCCTGGCATCGAGGCCCGCATCGGGCTCTCTGCTCAGCAAGGAGCCTGCTTCCCCCTCTCTCTGCCTGCCTCTCAGCCTCCTTGTGATCTCTCTCTCTCTCTCTCTCTCTGTCAAATAAATAAATAAAATCTTTTAAAAAAAATCGTCAACAGTTATTTGGAATTAAGTTGTAGGTTGTTCTTTCCTTATGATGCTTTCTTACAATACTAAATATGCCCTTGCCATTTGACCCAACAATCACATTACTAAAAAGTTCCATTTATCCCAGCAAAATGAAAACTTACATTCACACAAAACCCCATGTGCAAATGTTTATAATAACTTTATTTGTAATAAATTCCAAACTAGAAACATCCCAATGCCTTTCAGAAGGTGCATCATTAAATAAATGATGCAGGAACAAACTATTTGTACATGCAACAACTTGGATGGATCTCAGGAAATTATGCTGAGTAAAAAAAAAAAGCCAATATCAAAAGATTATATAATGTAGCTTTCCATTTATACAACAGTTTTGAAATAAAATTCTAGAAATAGAGGACAGATTAGCAGTTGTCTGTGGTTAGAGAGGTGTGGAAAGACAGGAGGTGGCTGTGGTTGTATAAGCATAGAAAGAGTAATCCTAGTAATGGAACTGTTTGTATCTTGACTGTGTTGGTGGTTACATGAACTTAAACATGTAAATTTGCACATAACTATATATGTGCACATGCACACACATACATGCACAAGCTCATGTAAAACTTATAAAATCTGAATAAGGTTGAAACTATGTATTAGAGTCAGTTTCCTTGTTAATACATTGTACGGTAGTTATGTGGGGTGTTACCATTGGGAAAAACTGGCCTGAAGGTATATGGGAATCTCTACTATTTCTTAAAATGCATGTGAATCTATAATTCTCTCAAATATTTTTCTTTAAAGTAAATTGTGAAATATTTAAAGCCAGAGCAACTCAACAAAGAACGTTGCTTTGTTTTACTTAGCAATAGCATTCTGTATTTCTGTTGCAGAAAGAAATTTCTTTCTGAAAGTTTAAATCATAAATAAACCATACCTGAACTTATCCTCTTGATCCCATAATACACTGGGAGTTCTTTTCATGTATTCAGTCACAAAGTTGATAGTATAAGCCCACTACTGCCAAAAGAAGAAAGCTCTTTTAATAAATACATAATGTTTCTCTAATCTAGTAAAAGCTGTATTGCTCACATAATCCTTGTTTAGAATTCAATGATAAGTATAAGAGAAAACTACTAAATATTCACATTTCCCTATATATCTTATACATATTTACAAAAAGTCACACACACACACACACACACACACACACACAGAATTTAGGTGTGATGTTATGATATTCCATAAAGCACTGGTAACTACTTATTTGGTATTTTGAAAACATTTTGTCACAAGGGTCACACATTTTTTAAAAATGTGTAATATTTATAAAATGTAAAATGTAACTTTCTGTGAAGGAATATATTCTAAGTAAGCGATAAGCATTTTTCAAAGAATTGGATAATTTTTAATGGGCTGCAAATATGAAACCAAGCCTTATTTTATTATTTTTATTTTTTTAAGATTTATTTATTTATTTAGGAGAGAGAGAGAGAGAGAGAGAGAGAGAGAGAGAGAGAGAGAGCGGTGCGCGAGCCTGCGGAGGGGAGGGGCAGAGGGAGAGGGAAGTTTTAAGCAGAATCCACATTGAATGCAGAGTGGTAAGAAGGGCTCGATCTCAAAACACTGAAATCAAGACCTGAGCTGAAACCAAGAGTCGACACTCAACCAACTGTGCCACATAGATGCCGCAGTTTTAAAAATTAACAAATGGAAATTTATAAAATATAAATTTTAATATTAAATGAAGGAACTCATTATGAATAAACAATCTGGTGGGGGATTTAAAACACACAGCGATATAACAACAAAACATATTGTTAATTGCAGTAAAACCATTTATTATCCTTTGTACCATTCTTTATTAAGTTTGGGACAGGAAGTATCTGAATGATATCTTGAGGGGTACAAGTTAAAATAAGGATAGGACATCATCACAGAATATGGTAACTCCTGTAGTAGGATATGACTGATTGATAGGTTGTATTTTAAAAGTCACAATACATGTAAGGAGGGGATGAGGTAAAAACTACATAAAATGCTTCAGGAACAAAATATAAGGTGACATCAAGTTAGAAACAGAAAAAAAATTATGAGTGGACAAAAAAAGCCCCATAAGAAGTCTAAATTAAAATATGAAACTGCCATGGGAAAAAAAATACTTGACAGTAGACTCACTTAATACATAAAAACTTCCTTACCCCAGGCCTTGATGCCATCAAAATAAAGCCTTTTGGCCACGAAAAGTAGCTTTATTGGATTTGGCTGCCTTAGTCTTTGTGATTGTGGGTGGATGAGAGCAACATATACAATTAGAGAATAAAAAGATCATTGGTTATGGACATTGGGGAGGGTTTGTGCTTTGGTAAATGCTGTGAAAGATGTAAGCTGGATGATTCACAGACCTGTACCCCTGGGGCAAAGAATAAAAAAAATTAAAAAAAAAAAGATCATTGGTATACTTTCTCAAGAAAACTAGTTTTCCCTTCTAGTTGAAATGGAGTCTATAAAATAAGGATGATGGCATGATGCTGGTATGAGGAAAAGTTACCCTTCTGAATATCCTGTAGGTGAAAAGGAATTTCTGGATCATATCATTGAAATATTTAAATTGTTACATTGAAGCTTTATTTGAGCATAAATTTGAAAATAAAAACTTATCCTATGACAATATTGTTTTGTTTATCATTATTATTCTTAAGAAATGTTAGACAAAGGGATCTCAGATTTGGGCTGCCAAATTTTACGAACTGAGTTAAGAACATTGAAAAATGTGACCGAGAATCTTCATAGAAATGTCTTTCCACCACAAAAACAATGCTTTATAGAATTTGTAGATGTGACCAGAAGTTCTGTTTCATATATACAGTATGTATGTCCCTATCTTCAAGAAGTTTTTATCTGGATATGGATATAAACTGAATGTGTTAGTTTTTATAAAGGAAAAAAACACATTTAATTACATGTTTTTTTAATTCATATAGGTGCGTTGTCTTATAACAGTGGTCCTCAAACTTGAGTATGCAGTGGAATCAGGATTTGTTAGAACACAGGTTATGGGACCCATTTAGGGTGTCTGACTAAGTGTAAGGTGGACCCTAAGAATTTTCATTTCTAAAAATTTCCCAGATGATGCTAATGTTGCCAATCTGAGGACTACATTTTGAGAACCATTACTCTAGAGGAATTCAGAAGAGGAAAGATATCATTGAAAAGCGGGGTAGCTAAATGTGTTTTGTGTGGAGGAGGTAGTTCTTACACTGGTATTAACACAGATTTATACTTGGTAAGAAATTTTTTTCAGGCTGGTAATGGTAAATTCAATTTAATTATTACTGTTACCTTTTTTTCCTTCTTGCTTTTTTCCTTCACCTCTTTTTCTTCTTTGCTTCTTTTGGCTAAGAATAGTCTCGTCAATCACAATCTCCATTTTTTAATAAAAGAAATGGTGTTTTTATCCTAGTATTTAAACCGGTATATTCCTATCTGGTCCAGAGCAATTTCCTATAACATTTTCCAGGCTACATATATAACTTGTTTTGAACATCAATGTCTCTTCTATAAACCAATCAAGCTGTTTCCACTGACCGCAGCAAACTTCATTATTGAAGCAAAGGAGACCAAGTTGGGGTGCGATAATGAATGTCATACACAGATAAACTCTGCAATGTCAGCAATGTTTGCTCAATATTTCCAATTGCAAAAGCAATATAAATAGTGAACTGTCAGGGTAAAGATATAATAAGATGTAGGTACATAGGTCAGATTTTCATTTTATATTATTCAATGGAAAATTTTACTCACAGGAACTTTTTGAAAACTCCAATAAATTTACTTTTATTTTTGAAATATGACAATTTCTTTGGTTTGATTGGTTATTTTTTCCAATTAAAATGTATCCTATTTATATAAAAATGTAATACTTCATGTTTCTTCTCTCCAAATTACATTTGGTACTCAATATGGAAAGGGAGAGCTATTTTCTAAAAATAGCTAAGGAATGGTTTTAAAACAACAGAATGTACTTTAAGATGTATTTTCCAACCTGTTCACATTAAGCATTAAAGTATATTCACAGCATTTGTACAGGTAGATGTTGATTATATATGTCTTCTACATCATTCACATAAGCATTATTTTATGAGTGATAAAATCTTTAAACTGTAGCTCAAGTCTTTTACTTTATGAATAATGAAAGAAAAGAATCAAATCCCTCTGAGCCCAAACTAATGTAGTAACAGTCCTCTGGACATCATACATTTGAAGTAAATAGGAGGGTTGAGTGCCAGACACAGAACAGCCTCTACTTTCCACTGCCTAACGATGCTGCTGAGGCCACAGAAAGTCCCTGCTCCAAGGCACCTTAGCAATCAGCCTCCCAGGGACACTCCAAGTCATGTTTCTCTCTGGGAGCCTTCAGGCTGGGGAACACATGCAGCTTTTCATCTTTCATTCTTTTCTTTTTCTTCTTTCCCTTTTGCTTTTGAGAAGAGCTATTTGGATAAACATCTTTATTATTCATTTCCTGAGGGCAAAAGGGAAAACTCAGTGAACCTTAGTAATGCAACATTAATTAAGCTGAGACTACCAACCAAGAGATATATAACAACAATTAATATATTCAGTCCCAGCACACACAAAATATAGCAAAATAGACAGCCTTCAGAGTAATTTTTCCAGTATGTAAGGGAATCATTCTCTTACCACAATGCTTTCTGTAAAATTCTATAATTTTTTTTAATCCCAATAGCTAAAGAGACTACACTTCCACACGCAGGATTAAATTTTAATTGATTCAGAAGATCATAATAGCAATTGTAAACATTTAGTGTTAACCATGTCAGCCTGTTCTAAACATTTGACTTGTATTGTTTCCTGAGATCTTTATGATGTGATAATACAGGTACAATTATGCTCACATTTTACAAAAATTGGAGGCACAGAGAAGATAAATAGTCCAAAATTACACAACTAGGAGTGGCACAGCAAGAATTAAACTGAAACAATCTAAAGCTAGGGCTGTTCTAGGTGCTGTCCTTTACTGCCTCTCTAATGTCATATGGTTAGTTTTCTCATTATGTTTTGTTTTTACTAAGTTCCACGCCTGTGACTCAATTACAATGATATGCATATGAGTGAGTATGTCTGTCCTGTTCTTATATAAACATATAGCACTTCGGGTTAAGTGCAATGCATTAAAATGTGTAAGACTAGGAAATTCTAAGAGAAATATAGACCCAAATACACATACACAAATACACTGGTCTTTTAAAGCCTTACAACATATTTAAAACATAAATAAAAGCCTGTCTTTAAATAAACCTGTTTGCATTATAATAATGCCAATTCTCAGAGACAGAATTAAGCAAAATTGTCCATACTTTAAGTAGTTGAAAGTGTATATCAAGTCTTCCTCTGGAAATGTCTTAAACCCCCCATTGTATTATAAAATTTATCCACTGTATATTAAAATTACCCATTAAAATGTTATAATTTTATACAAACAAAATGTACACAGGCAGTGTCTTTAACCTTTTTAATTTCTTGGAGGTTAGTTACTTGGTCTCCTGAGAAGCACTATTCCTATGACAGACCAGCTTTTATGATGGATAAACATAAATTGTCCTCCAAAATGTATTTTTTGGGTTACTATGACATTTTTCAAAGAAGTGTTTACCTATACCCAATTCTAGGCTTCAGAAATTTGCATTGCATAGTGTATTATTAAACAAAAATTTGGCCTGTGTTTTATTTGAACCATTTACAACTAAGTGGGTAAGTCTTCTAGTATGCAAAAAAAAATATTAATCTATAATCCTCATCTTTTTCTCTTATACTATATTTGTCTCCATTCCTACTTAAGATAAATTTGTGGGACTATTGTGAGGTGTTACAGAACTATGAATTTAGCATTATTCAGAATATGGTATACTTAATATTTGCCATAATATTTTGAAATATTATAATTATATTAGAATTTATACATATATGTTTCAAGATGTATATCTGTATATTTATACAAATATACCTAAGAAAAAATACTAAGTCCTTCATAACATCCTCACCACCCTGCTGCACACTTCAGATAATTCTGGGTCGTCCTTAGTCATATCATAATACAGCTCTATATTGAGAAAATTGCAAGTAATTTATATAAAGATTAAGAGAAAACTTATGTTTGTAGACTTGGAATAGTTTATTTCTTATAATTTTCCTATAGCATTTTCAGGTACCTTTGTTTTATGTGTCATTTATAGAATCTTATGATTCCAAAATTAAGAATGGCAAAATAATACAATCCGATCTATCATTTTATTGGCCAGTAATCTAGGAGAAATAGAACCTAAAATTTTGAACATCTCCATTGTCTGATATGTAAATATTACCTCATTAAAATATATGTGTAATGTCTTTTTTTAAAAAAAAATTGTATTTATTTATTTGACAGAGAGAGAGGGAACAAGCGGGATGGGGGGGGGAGTGGGAGAGGGAGAAACAGGCTTCCTGCTGAACAGGGAGCTGGATTTGGGGCTCAATCCCAGGACCTTGTGATCATTACCTGAGCCAAAGGCAGATGCTTAATGACTGAGTCACCCAGGCACCCCGTGTAATGTCTTTTTAAACTTTATTCAGGAAAATATAAAAGAATTTTCAGCCTACGCCCTAAATATTTAAGGCTGGACTTCTTATCTGATTGATACAGACTAATTTGCTTATGCTTCATTCAGCCCAAGATATTTGTATAAACCAGTCACCTGAGATGAGAAGTCTTCTCATTATAATATGCAATGTATTTTATCTCCTTTTTACCACTTTTCTTATCTCAAAGGTCTATGTCAAAGCTTGTCAAATATCCATTTAAATGTCTGCTCATGTATTCTATTTGTGTCAAGTATGATATGAAAGAAAAAGCTGTTCTTTTGTTTCTAATTTGTATACACTTGAGTTCTTTTTCATACTTTCTCCTGCTAAAATTTACAAAGGTTACTTATAAAAACATTATAAGTATTCACAATGTTTTTTTTCAGAATAGTTGTTTCTGTATGTGGAAGATAACTTTGACATTTACTTACTTGTGATTTGCCCCTAGAGATAGACTTAGAGGAAAATGATAGAAATATTGATTGTCATTTTGTAGAAAAGCATTAATCTTTATAAGTGACATAGGGCTGAACTCATATATTTCTACAAAAAGATAATTTTGAGGATGAATCCAATATATTCCTTTTGGAAATGAAACTTTCTAACTTACAAACAAATAAATTATAAAGTCACCAGGCTGACATGAAGTAGCAATTGAAATACAACTAGCTCTTGTTACTTGAGCCTTACAACATTTTTTGCCTGAGGCCCATTATGCAAACCCATCTATTAGGAAATATTTGAAAGGAAAAAAAACACAGGGTTTTATCTCTAGGTTAAGCATTGAGTTCAACATAGACTTGAACATGTTCTTGATTCCCACCCCACCCACTTCATCTCAGAATACTAGATATAAATTTACCTATAGAGAGCATAAAAGATACATTTTCTCCAAGATCCAATTATACACAAAAAATGAAAAATTGGCTCTTCCCCTATCTCCATCTTAATCCTGGGAAATCAACAGAACTTCATGACCTTTGAAGTCTAGATTTCTTACACACAGGGATGATCCACATCATTTTGCTCGTTCTTATGCAAAAGGATGAATCTGACTAGTGGGGCACCCCTCTGTTAAGATCCTGGTAATATTATGTTTGATGTGCCAAGATAAAAATATGAATGTGTATGATGCCTGGCTGGCTCAGTTGGTTAAGCGACTGCCTTTGGCTCAGGTCATGATCCCGGAGTCCCGGGATCGAGTCCTACATCAGCCTCCCAGCTCCATAGGGAGTCTGCTTCTCCTGTGACCTTCTCCCCTCTCATGCTCACTCTCTCTCAAATAAATAAATAAAATTTTTAAAAATGTGGATGTGTCTTATAATGAAACTGAAGATGGCCTCAGCCACATACGTGGAAGGTAGTGAAGTTTCTGAGAACTAATAGAAAGTCAGAGCTTCTACAACAATCATGGAGATCTGAACCTGCTTGAGAGGAACTACTTGGAGAGGGAGAACATTATATGGGATGGTCATATGGATGCCCATGAAAACCAGGCAATGGGTACCCTGGCTATGGGTGACTGGGAGGAAGTCTCATGCCAAACTTGGCATGGAGGAATGGAGTTAACAGGAAATTTACTCACCTTGGCACTGCCTTAGTTCTTTCTCCAATTATACTCTACTGACTAAAGAAGCTAGTTGCTTGAAAGGTTATGCATTGAGGAGTAGAAAAAGGTGGAAGGAAAAGAAGAGAAATTGTCTGCCTCCTCTCTATCCAAAGTTCTTTACTACCATTGAATGTCTTGGTAGCCACTTTTATAGCTATAACTAAATTCAACACAAAATTTAAGGGGATATTAAAAAACTTATGAAAAGGAATTTTCAAGTAAAATACAATGTAATTTTATTATGATATTTTTACATAAGATGTAGATATAGATAAACTATATTCAAATTATGAAAGGGAAGGCTAATTGTATTATATCTTTAGGTTATATGGCAGAGCTCAGCATATCCTTTGATACCAGTATATAACCTGATTATAACTATCTTGAGTAATCTTAATCAGTGGCAAGGTCAATACTCTTAAAACTTAATGCATTGAAAGTCCAGCTTCTGCCTGGGCTATATAAATCTGGAAAGAGCAACACTTGGATAAACTATAATAAGAAATATCTAGATAAAGTACAAAATCATAATTTTCCATGAATTCATTAAAGAGCTGAGGTCCCAGGGCAATGAAGTACCTTGAAACTCAAGGAGAAACAAACTCCTTCAAGAAGATATATCTAAGATATCTCTGTATTCAAGGAGACTAGATGCCATACATGTGGATAAGAAAAAAAATTGACATTTTGATTAATTGATAAAGGACAAGTGTGAGCTAACTGGCAGTTTTGAACCCATGAGAGACCCAGAACAAAAAGGATTTCACAATCACTCGCAAGTTCTTTTCTAATGACCTCTATTAGTTACCCTCAAGAAAGACTGGAGGCAGGGTAAATGATCAAGGAATGCCCCTGTGGTTAGGCAAGGATCCAAGAGGGAGGAATTGCCATTGTGGGAAAGACACAAAACTTCACATGACTACCTGTATCCTTCTCTTATACAGAATCTTGTAAGATTCTTTCTGGGGGATGGGCAGGAAACACTGTCACAGTATGATACATGCATTATTACCAGTATATTAGTTAGAAAAGAAAACCTATCTTAGGGGAGAAGCAGGCTAATGTAATCAATATAATCATACCAATATAACCATAGGTCTACCATTGGAGAGGGGGAGAAATCTTTGTCTGACACAAGGCCCACCATAGATATAAAGTAGACTTTGGCTGCAATAGGAAATATGGATTGGAAAGATGAGGGAGCCTCACTCCACATTCTAATCACAATGCCTTTCTAATACTAAGCTGTACCAGGAAAATACACTGCCCCTCACCATGAGCCTCAGCAAGCATCAAGTGAGAAGGAATAGCATTATACCACCAAGAGGATGGAGAGATAGCTTTTCTTTTGTACAAGAATGCTCTAATGGTTGATAGGTCCTAATGGAACATTAACACAGAAAAACTTTCCTGATCCTTAGTCACTCTAATAATCACAAGACAGTGGTAGACCACTGCTGGAAGAAGTTGAGGCCTTTAGTACACCAAAGTTACCATAATCAAAAACAAAACTCAAATTCATTGCTACTCCTGAGAAGAGAGACTCAACTATTCACAACTAATAGCCAGAGAAAAAGTCATGCTCATTTCAAAGAACAAGTATTATTTACCATATTCTCTACTATTCTACACTGAATGACTGGCAATCAATAAAAAGTTATGAGACAGATAAGTATGAAAAATATCCAACTTGGTCAAAGAATAAGAAAACAAAACCAGAAATGGAGATAATCCAGGTGTTAAAACTATCAGTCAGGGATTTTAAACAAATTATGGTTTTTATGTTAAATGATCTACAAATGGATAAAAATATATGGAATTTCAGTAAGGAGATGTAATCCCTAAGACTAAGAAAATGATTAACTTGAAGTAGATCAGTAGAAATATCCAAACTGAAACACACAGGGGAAAGTGGGGGAGGGGTGAAAAAAATAGAGCATAAAATAGTTATATTCAAGAGTTATAGAATAAATAGTATCACTCTGTCTAAAAAACATTTAATTGGAGTCCCAAAAGGACAAGAGAAAAAGAACAGGGCAGAGCAGTGTGGAAAAAATAAAAAATTAAAGGCTAAATCTTTAAAAAATACTGAAAGATATTAAACCATATATCCAAGAAGCTTAAAGAGCCTAAGATAAATACTAAGTGCATACACATACTTGCACAGACATGTCATCTTTTCAAATTGCTGAAACCAAAAATAAGAAAATCTTGAAGGCACCCAGAGAGGGGCAGAAATACAATACATACAGAATGACCAAATAATTTTAGTAGACTTTTCTTGAAACTATGCAAATCACAAGTCAATGGAATAAGTTCTTTAAAGTACTCAACTTAAAAAAACAAAAACAAACAGAAAACCAAACGTCAACCCAGAATTCTTTTTTTTTAACCCAGAATTCTTTAACCAGTGAAACTATCTTTACAAAAAGAAGGTGACATAAAGACTTCTCTCAAAGACTGAGAAAATTCATTGCCAGCTCAGACACAATATAAGAAATAAAGGAAGTTCTTTAGGCAGAAGGAATATAAATTCAGACAGAAACATATCTTCACAAAGAAATTTTGAGCTCTGGAAACAAAAATGAAACACAAATAATAAGTTCTTTTTTTAAAGATTTTGCTTGTTTTTTATTTTTACACCCTATTATTTTACTATATTAATTTATAGAAAGTATTATCTCGTAAAGCTTGACATTTTTATTTTATAATTTACTTGCCTTAAAACACTGGGTTTTTTTGTGAGTTTTTGTTTGTTTTTAAAGAGGAAACCATTACTCTCTTGATTATACGATGTAGACTTGGTCAAGTAAAAAAATAAAGTTGGGGCACCTGGGTGGTGCAGTCAGTTGAGCGTCCACCTCTTGGTTTCAGCTTAGTTGGTGATCTCAGGGTCCTGAGATCAAGCCCGTGTCAGGCTCTGTACTTAGTACAGAGTCTGTTTAAGACTCTCTCTCGCTTAGGGTGTCTGAGTGGCTTAGTCAGTTAAACGTCTGCCTTCGGCTCAAGTCATGATCTCAGGATCCTGGGATAAAACCCTGAGTCAGGCTCCCTGCTCAGTGGGGAGTCTGTTTCTCCCTCTGACCCTTCCCCATTTATGCTTGCTCTCTCTCTCACTCTTTCTCTCTGAAAAAAATTTAAAAATCTTTAAAAAAAAAAAACTCTCCCTCTGCCCCTTCCCTGTGCACATGCTCACTCACTCTTTCTCAAATAAATAAGTAAATATTTTCTTTAAAAATCCCTTAAGTGGATATACATAATTCAATATTTCTATCTGAACTTTTGCAAATATTATTTTAGGGTAAAGTCAGACAGATAATAAAGAAATAATGATTGTACATGTAAAAACTACATTCATTTAAGAATAATGGCAAAAATTAAGCATAAGATGACATTTTAAATTTTGGTATTGTTAAAGGTAAAATACTTGCTTATTAATAACACCCAGAAGCATAAAGCAATTTTTACAGATGGGTGAAGATTACCTGTCAACAGTAGCATAACCTGGCCATTATTTGAAATGCAGCCAATAAAAATGTATTCTTTTTGTGTGGCTAAATGTCTGTCAGTTTATTCCTGTTCCCTAACTAAAGCTCTGTAAATGACTTTTTAGCACTTGTAATTTTGCATTAAATATGGCCATGGGGGAATAAATCTTTGATGAACTTCCACTTGTATCTCATTAAGAATTTGTAGAAGATTTTATTTGCCAAATAAAAAGCAAAATGCCATTTTCCAGAATTAAAGTGAAAATTATACTAATAAAATGAAATTTCTTCAATTACAATCATTAGTATGTAGATTGACACTACTTAGCAAGTTACGTATTCTTCTACATACTTAAAATATTGGAGAAGCATAAGAAATGAGAGCTTAAGGATTTTTTTCATTGCATTGTGCTTGTGAAAATATAGCCAAACATAACATAAAAACTTTGACTCATTGAAAGACTATCTATAAATGAAAAGTATTTCTATACCAGGGAAGCCAAAAGCATTTAGTCTGGGCCTTAAAACGTAAGTAATATCTGACTAGGAGTAGTAGAGGAATGGGATTCTATACATCGGGAATCTTAAAAAACAAACAAACAATTAACAAGGGCAGTTGGAATAATGATGCTACACTTGCTTCTATTCTACTGGAAGGGAGATGCTGCTGAGAGAGAAAAACTGGTATGGTGAGGTTGAATCATCCATTACCTTATAAATAAAGTGGAGATTATACTTGATGCAAAAAGCCAAAGAAAACATTATACGACTTTTCCCCCCGACAAAAGGAAAATTAAGTTTTTCCGGATGATTTGAAAAAAAAAACCAAAAATATCCATGTAGAATCAATATATTAAGTGAAGGGTGGACACAAGAAGATTGATTATGATTCTTGTTTCATCCATATTTTATATGAGAATATTGTTCTTAAAGTATTATATGCTGTACTCGCATTGCTTTATAAAGGCAGATGCATATTATTACTTGTTACCACATTGAAGCTCTCCATATTTAATTTCCTATGTTATTGAATAAATGACCTGTTTTACAAGTAGTAATTTTTCCTTTATAACTCAAATTAATGCTCCCAATTTTATAAATCATAACATTAATTTAATGGATTATAAGTGAAAGATGTATTCATACCTTCTTATATATAAAATACATGTACCTTATTTTTTGTGCTGCAAGTCAAACTCCCTCTGTAAGTTACTATTTTCCCTAGACCCAAACCCATCCTCCGCTCTATGATACGGTGGCTGGGACACTGCAAACCACACTTGCTCTTGCCAGCTGGCTCTCTGTTACAACATTCTGCCAAGAAGGGGTATTCAGAGAGAGACACAAAAAGACCGAAAGAAGAAAAAAGATACACACTCCTTCCCGTTTCACTTTAAATCCTCCTTTCCCTTCCTGTTCCTGTTATTGTTATATTGGCAATGCACCTTCGTTCTGAAAGTGGCAGATAGTTTTCCCTACTCATGGAATCAGACTCATGACACCCCCATGCCAGCATCCCTTCCTCAGAAGTGGACTTTCCGCCCTGAAGGACCCCTCATTCATGCTTCTAAGTTTTGGTAATTTCAAACTCTTTCCTCTGTTGCTAATCCCTCAGATTACTAGCTGCTTCTTGTAGTTGCTGACCTCTATGACACATTAACATTCCCTTTTGCTTCTTTCACCTTTCAATCTCTAATTAACAATTCTTTCTATTAAATTCTTTCTGTTAAACTGATGTGATGTCTACCTCCTCGCTGGCTGATTGAGTCATTAGTACCAGGAGTGGGAACTCAAAAGGGAAACACTCAAAGATGGGGATTTGGAATCAGTTTGGTCTTGTCTTTAGTCAAAAACATAGTACTGAGCTCCTTAAAAATGGGAAATTGGATGCGATTAATCCACATCATGTAGTGACATCAGGATTAATCACATTATCACCTGTCTTTTATGGTGATGAAGCTAACTTCCTTGGGGGATTAGTGATTGCTTCACTCAACTTTTCTGCTGTTATGACGACCCCAAAGAGTGTACTTGAACACTTACAGAAAGAAAAAAACAACAAGCTCAGCTCTTTAAATTGTCAGCTCAAGTTAGAGTCAGATAACTATAGAAATTCTATGACAGTCCTAAAATAAGCCCTTATTCTTTGTAGCCACAGGCCTGGTCTTAATTAAAATCAGATGCAAACTTTAATTGAGTGGGTTGCAAAATTATAACAGAAGTTAAATTTGCAACCTCATCAATTCTGTCTTGTAAAGGTTAGGACAAACTTGGAAGAGAGTGGGATCCTCATAATTGAACAGGGTTCATTGGATTGGATACAGATAAAGCTCAGAATCCTCAAGCCTGAGTCACCGTGACAGTGGAAGAGGAGACCAGCCTTCCATTGTTTGAAGGCCTTGTAATAACCTCACCTGGCATTTTGCAAATAGATGCTTATTCTCAAGACTGTCTTATTGCCATCTAAAATGAGAGTAATATTACAGCATGGTTCAGGAAGGAAGTATGAAGTCCCTATGACTAGGGAAGACGTAGCTTCCACACCAAAAACACTGAGAGTTTTGTGCCTTTATATTGGCAGAAATCTGGGAGTGTGATTTAGAATTAGATCTATTCCTAAGTAGGATAACTAGTCCAAAACCATGGACTGTAATTTATAATAAACCCTGTAAATGACATATACCATTTATATATGCCAATAAATGGTATCAATGACATAAAAGTTCTCTCATACATTATCTCATTTAATTCTCTCCAATCCCCAGTGAGATTGTCAGCTGTTACCCCCATTTTATAGATAAAGATATTGACACATAAGCTTAGCTTATTGTCAAAGGTTAAGTGGCTATTCAGTAATATAGTGTGCATTCAGACCTACATCTATTTGATACGTGTCGTCTTTATTCTCCCCCAACCCTATTCTGAAATAAAGCTTTATGATTAAGATCTATTTATCTCATTGATAAAGATTTAGTGCAAGTTGTCACAAGAAGAATGTGGCTGATTAAATTTAGAACACTGAAAAAAGCACTGTACCTGACTACCCTTTGTTGAATAGCATTTACATTTGAAAATATATATATTGCTATTTGATTTAAGGAATTACTTTGTTTTCTTTCATGATAAATCAAGATAAGTTAATAACCTTGCCTGAGCCCAGAATGCCTTGTTCTTATATTTGAGATACACAGTTTACAGAGTCTGTTTAAGGCAGATAAGACAAAGCCAATGTTTTCCAATTTTTTGTTTCCTTACAAACTGTGCCCCGTTATCTCTTATAGTTTTATTATTTTTTGTTCACATTCAGTGCTTTTTTTCCTATCCTCTCTCATGTTATAGTGAATTCTTCCTAAAATGCCATGTTGTATTGACTAGGTAACACCATCTGAAAACTTCCTCTGTGGCCATTTCTAATGTCTTGCTGGGTATTAGGTAGAGTTGAGCAGACTCCATGATGAAGAGGCACATGTAATATATCACCAGGTCACTACACAGAAATATTGCTCCTATTACGTCTTTTCCTCTAAAGCTACTCAGTATTTCAAAGACAGGAAGGCAGCAGAAAGATCTGATTGATCATGCACTCTAGAGTCTGGAAGACATTGGGTTTAATCCCACTCCAACCACTTGCAGCTGTGTGGATTGGGGCCCATCACTGAAACCCTATGGGCTTCAATTTCCTCATCTGTGCAGAAAGAACAACAGTGCTTGCCTCTGGAGTTACTGGGAAGACTTGATGTGATTCAAGCAAAGCCCCTAGTTAACAAGGCACCTGGGATATGTATGCTCCCAGTACTATTAACAGGAATTCCCTCCGAAACTAAATCTAGTATATAGTAGCAAAATTACTGTGTGTGTGTGTGTGTGTGTGTGTGTGTGTGTGTGTGTGTGTGTGAGAGAGAGAGAGAGAGAGAGAGAGAGAGAGAGAGAGAGAGAGAGAATCTGAGGGATGGAAGAGGTAAAGGAAGGAAAGAGAAGAAAACTTGTATATATAGATAAGACATTTTAGGATTAGAAGATTAACATACCTTCTGTTAAAGCAAAATATTTAACTTTGGTTACAGGAAGCTATGACATCAAGTCTATGATGACAACGAGGGGAAAATAAGGTACAGACTTAAGGCAAATGTTGTGTAATTGTGTTTCAAAACTCTTGGTACAAGTGAGAGAATTAGAAATCTGAAATCAAAAATTAATTAAATTATTTTCAATTTCGTTCTGCCCATATAATTAGAGCTAAATAAAACCTTCAAATCGTAAGAAATACAAAGATTTCTCACATTTAATTCACTGAAAATTAAGGGTCAATTCAGAAATATTATATAATTAAATATTTACAGAAAATATTGCCGTCCTAGTGTATTTAAAGGAAGGCACAGCCAACCCAAATCGCAGACATTTGTCTAATAGATACCATATGAATTCATTTTTATCAGAAACATTCAAAGGTCGTTTATTTTAAACCATAAAATGCAACTCCATCATCTCTTCACACACTTGCAGAGCTTTCAGGTTAAATTAAGGAACTCAATATGACTATGAGGTTATTGACAGAGGTTAGGAGTAGTCCTGGCACAGTTGCATTGGCCTCTTTCCTGGTGGCCTTCTCAGAAAGAGGCCTTTTGCCTCCCACAGGCTTGTTGTGCAATCAACCACTGGGCATCTGGTAGAGCAGATGGGCCCCATACATGGAACAGTCACCAGCAAGTGTAATCAGTACTTTTTCTACTTCTGCATGAATTTAGTTACGTGTTCTACTTTCAAATCACTCATTCTAGGATATATTTATTGATCCCCAGATATATGTGAGGTTGTAAAGATTACCAAATTGAATATAGACATAAATCCTTACCTCCGATCTTTGCTCACTTTCACATCCAAATCTTGTTTCTGATGTGTCCCTGACCAGGCTTACTTCTGTCTGGCACAGATTGGATTACTTTATTCATAGTGCCTTCATTTTGATATTGTGTTCTTTCTTCATGCTATATGCCCTTTTTAACTTCTTGCTCTTCTTGCTGACTGTCCTACTCTCCATGCTTTGCTGCAACTTCAGAACTTCTTTCTTTTCCTGGGGTTACTATATGTACCAGGAATAGAGATTTCTTAATCATTCCAAACAATCTGAGGAGGTTTTCTCAACACAGGCATACCCAAAGTTCACCCTAAGAGTATCTGATCTGATAAGCCTGGGTGGCTCCTTGGTCTTTGTTTTCTGTCCAGTTTTGTTCAGATAACTGATGCTGAAATGAACAGTGGGTTATTAGAATATATCCTTTTCATGAACATTAAGAATAAAATTTCCTTGTGTGATTCTGGTAGGAGAACTGAAAGGTCAGAGGTGAGGCAGAGGAGAGGATACTATATGCAAGGGATAGCAAAACAAAATGGTTCTAGTATGCAGCTAGGAAATGCAATTGATAGAGATGGGCTAGGCATACTCAATATACATAAAATATGACTGGACAAACAAAACATCCCTGTAGGCCAACAGTTGGTGATACGTGCACATGCCCTCTCTATGCTCAAAAGATAGAATCGCAGAATTGTACAGTCAGCTCCTTCAGGTTCTGCCTCAGCCACGGCCTTGACAGAAGTTACTCTTCTTCCCAGAGTATCCTGATATGAATGATTGATTGCGGCCGCCATACAGAGGTCCGGCCATCTTGCCAAAGCACGATGCAGGGATGAGCATTCTTGCTTCAGAGCTTCACACCAAGTTGGCTGATGTTTTGCCCTTGTGGAGCCTGCATAGCAATTAAACATTTTCCTCCACACACTCACACTCTCCCCACTTGCTTCACAGCGGTTGGGTCCTAATAAACACATTTTAACATCTGCTTTCAGAGGGCCTAACCCAGGACACATGCAGCAAATAGGAGTATAACATGCGGACCAAAAAGGAAAAAAAAAGAAAAAAAAAAGAAAACGTGAAACTTTCGTTTTGTAATGTGAAACTCCAAGTTTCATTCAAACTCTAGGATTGTTAGGAGAGAACCAGTTGGGACGTAAAGTAATTGTGTTTGCAAGAGCTAAGAAGCAATCAACAGTGATAATAATCCATAAACACCTGAACCAAAAAATTTTATAAGCTAAGTTTCTGGAGCAAAAAGAGACAAGTGGATTCCTCTTTTTCTACATCGGTCGCATTGAAGCCCGCATGTATTCTTCTATCGTGTGAGGGAAGGACCTCAGTCTAAGGTGAAATATTCACAGGATACCTGCATCTGCATCTTTTAAAATCTTCTGTTTCTGATAAGGAGGCACTCCACCTATCCGAATCCAATTCCCTTCCGCATTCGCTGGGACTCTATTCCATCGAGTTGATCTTTTCTCCATTTTGTTCGACCTCCATCTCTTCATTTCTAAATATGTTGAAGGCTCTCCCATGAAAATTAAGTGGTCACACATGAGCATTTAAATACAACAAATAAGGTGCTTTGTATTTTTGCTATTTTCCCCTTTCCAATCCTGACAGTCCTTCAAAGCATGCATTGAAATAAACCAAACTGAAAACATTCAAAACACTAGATTTCAAAGACATAAATCAAGATTCTCAGATTATGGCGAAGCATATTGTAAGGAATAAAACAATATACATTTTTAGTAAAATTCAAATTGTTTAGATAGAATTAAAAATGTTTCTAAACATTTTAATTATCTTACCTTGCTCTCAGTTTTCTATTTTATGCTAGTGATTCATCTATTATGAGTACTATAGCATACATATGCATTTTATATATTTCCTCTATTTATAGAAGCACAGAATTGAAATGCTGGTTACTATTGGCTAAAAGAACATTGGTTTTGTAGGAAACCTTTCTGCAATCTTTAAATGCATATAAAAGTCTTATTAAAATCTAAGATATAAGCTACTGACCTTTATTTCCAGTCTAAAATCATTTACACACTGGAAATTCACTACAACTATAATATTTACCTTAAAAATGGCACTAAACATTTTCTTGATATAAAAGTGAATATGCAAACATTACCACTAGGGATGAAGGATACATAGAATCTTTTTTATTATTACTATTATTTTTGAGATTTTATTTATTTTACAGAGAGAGAAAGAACAAGCAGGGGAAACAGCAGAGGGAGAGGGAGAAGCAGGTTCCCCACTGAGCAGGGAGACCGATGCAGGGCTCCATCCCAGGATCCCAAGATCATGACCTGAGCCAAAGGCAGATGCTTAACTGACTGAGCCACCCAGGCACCCTTACCTTTATTATTTCTTACAAATGCTCATAAATCTGCAACCATCTCAAAATAAAAAGTTTAAAAATTAATGATTTAAAAGTTATCGGTTTGAATTTTTTTATATAAATTTTTGATTCTCAAAGGCAACCTTAATAATGTTATCTGGTAATGTTCAAGTCCAGAATTGCAAGATAATACTGATTTTTATCGTAGTCGCTCATTAACAATTTTAAATAACATTTTTTGAAGCTCCGAATTTATTTTAAGAAACATACATACATTTTATTTATGTATCACAATAAAACCATAAATTAATAGTGGAAACTATTCTAAAAATTGAGACTACAGATTGAAAGTTTAAAAATCTTTCTCACCAAGCCTAATCCATAATTCCAAACCTCTTCTTAGAAATAACCATTATTACCCATGTATTTGCTTTCTTCAGTTAGCATATTTAAAATATATTGCCAGGTCAGTACAAAAAATTTAAATCTATATTTTTGATAGTTACATAATATTCAACAGCTGCTTGAATTGAATGTGCCATAAGTTACTGAACTGATTCCCTATTAATAGATTTGGATTGATATCAAATATTTTATTACAATGAAAGATACAGTTAAGGTTTGCTATATATATCTTTGTCTAAATGTAAGTATCTTTCCGTAGGAAACAAAATGGTTACATTTTTTATATTCATAGGTTTGAGGAGTCTCAAATTGTCTTCAACTACTTATTAATTGAATTTTATAAAAATAGTTTTCCCTACAACGTCTAATATGTTAACATTTTAAAAATTATAGTTTGGTGGGTAAACCATTAGATTTTTCTAGTGTGCTAGTTTTTATTTCATTTTATTAATTATCAATGACATTTGGTATTATTCACAAGCTCAAGGCCTTTTGCATTTTCTCTTTTGTGAATTGTTATGCAGTTCCTTTCCTTAATATTCTATTGACTAGTTTGTGGTAATTCTTTTCTATTGTGTATATTAGTCATTTTATGTCTTTATGTTTCAAATGTTTTCTCTTAATTTGCCCCTATGCCTTTTTGAAATATCCAGAAATAACCTGAAAATTTTCATTATAAGCCTTCTGGATTTTATTTTTATTGTTTTGAAAAAATATCAATCAATGTTTTATTTATATTTTTCTAATATAGTTTTTTTAGAATAACTGTGTAATTTTTTCCTTAGAAATTAAATGTATAAGGATTATTTTTGCTGTGAAGCAAAATTATAATTTAATTTTTTTTTCCAATTGGATGAACAAATTGGTTCAGTACCAGTTTGTGAATAGTGAATTAATTTTCAACAATTTGAAATACCAAATATGTACTGTACTAAGCTCTGCCAAGTCATAGGCCTATGTCTACTTGGCCATGATTGACTAAAAATAAAATCTTCTGGTCACTATACATTAAAAAACATGTTTTTGGGGTGCCTGGGTGGCTCAGTCTATTAGGCATCTGCCTTCAGCTCGGGTCATGATCCCAGAGTCCTATGATCGAGTCCCACATCGGGTTCCTGGCTCAGTGGGGTCTGTGTCTCCCTCTTCCTCTGCCCCTCCTCCTGCTCATGTGCATTCTCTCTCTCAAACAAATAAAATCCTTAAAAAAAATAAAATCTTGTTTTTGTATCTTATAAGGAATGAAAACCCTCATTATACTTGATGAATTTGTGGGGTAGAAAGTAAGATAGTAGCAATTTTACCTATTTTTAAATAATATTAAATATTTTCCCATTGCAGTAGTGAGATCTTTACAACTTTGACTCAAGTAAGTAATCCACAATATTTCTTTTTAATGATAACTTTAATGGAAATATTGATAGTTTATCCTTAAGAATTGTTTGGTGGGCTTGAACACTGGCCCCATGAACCATTCATGGATAAAGCTCAGCCTCTCTAGTAATCACGCAAATTCAAAACAAGAAAATACAATTTCATATTTATTGACATTTAATGATATTTGATAGGGAAAGGAATCCTAAATATTTGTTAGGTTGCAGGGAAATAGAAAATTTTATACATTAATTTGGAAAGTATTCATTATTCTATTTTGGAAAACAATTTGACAATATCTAGAAGAGTGAAGAAGGGTATTCTTATTATTATTCTATATTAGACAAAAGAATTGTGTAAATAGGGGCACCTCGGTGGCTCAGTTGGTTAAGAGTCTACCTTCAGCTCAGGTCTGGATCTCAGGGTCCTAGGATCTAGTCTGAGTTCGGGCTCTCAGGGAATCTGCTTCCTCCTCTCCCTTTGCTCTTCCCCCACTGCACCCCCCCACCCCCCACCCCTGCTCATGCTCATGGTCAGGCTCCTGCAGTCTCTCTCTCACATACATAAATAAAATCGTTTAAAAAAAAAAGAATTGTGTAAATATATATGGTTACTCATTACATCATATTTTGCAAAAATAGCAATTACTCATCAATATCATCAATGCTAAATGGCATAAAAACAATAGGTAACAAATGGATGAAACAGTGTTTTATATCTACACAAGTGTAATGTGCTATATTTACAGGAGGAAGTGTAATTACTATACAGCTATTAGAAGTCATGTATTATCATGGATGCTTTTCCAAAATATGAGTGAAGAACATTGTTAAAGAATTATACCATAAAATGACTTTTATATTAAGTTTAAAAATAATAAAAATGGTCCTTAATAATGTTCATGTTAAATACAATGTAGGAGGGTAAAAAATTTTGGATACTAGCTTTCTCTAAGGAAAGCTGATCTCAAAGGATGGGAAATGAGCTCATAGGTGAGATAAATGGCTTAAATTGAAAATTTTCATTGTTAAAAATTTTGACCTGAAAGAAATAGCTCAAGATTTGTTAATCCTGAATGTTGGGCACACAGATGTTTTCTCTAACCATTGATGATGGAAATGTTTCATTAAGTTTTTGTTTTGTTTTGTTGGTTTACTTGTTTTTAGAAAATTATCTGTGGAGAAGACATATCTTTTCATGTTGAAATTTTATTTTATTTAACAAAATATTGTTGTAAGACATATAGGGAAAGACAAACACAGTGCAGTATGTTGAGGTATCATCAGACCAGTAGAACATAGTATAATTTTTGACTGCAGAAATTAATTAGTTAAAGCAGCAGTCAATAGATTGAAACCTCAAAGTATGACAATATAGTTAAAGAATCGCTGATTTAAGGAGCGTTATTGGCATAAGGGAAAGGGTAAGAGATGGAGGAAGAAGTACACCTAGCACTGATATAATCAACTTACTTTTTATGCACATGAGCAAACTAAGGTGAGTACTATTCACATGTTATCCCAAGGTCATTTCATCTTCTACCTTGAGCTCTGACAAAGCATCATCCTATGTCCAATTTCCTCGTGCATTCTCAGGATGTTTCAAAATTAGCTTCAGATATTCCCTTATTAACAGAATTGATTCTGTCAGCATTTTTTCTAAGCATTTAACAAATATATTTACCTACATAGAAATTTAATAATAGCAATTTATTTGATTTCTGTCTGATTATTTTGTGGCTAATTTCTTCATTTATAGTTTCTTAATTTAAAATTATAATTTTGTATCATGGAAAAGCCATTGAAAAGTTCATAACGATCCATGAATCAATACCAAATACTTATTCTAGCCCTATTTTCCTTACTGGTTGTATCTAAGTCAACTGTAATTAAGCTCAACATTTTCTTTCAGTCTCTCCCCAGAGAACCTCATCATTTACTGTGCTACTTCAACAATATTTCCATTTCTGCTGTTGTGCCTATATTACCTTGGCCCTCAGGAAATGGGCTGTGTACAAAGACATAATCTTTAAAGAACAAAGTAGATCTAAAATATCTCCATGACCATTATTCAATATTGCTCCAGAGCTCTACAGAATACTAATGTTGACTCAGAGGAGTAATGAATAAATAAACACAATTGGATATGTTTCAAATATTGTCCCATTGTTTTTCCTATAAAACTGATTTGAAACAAACAGTTCAGGTAATCTGTGATTTGAATGACCTCTACAGAGATTTCCAGTTGTCAATTACGAAATAGATTAGATAAAGTTAATGGGAAAGTTTTAGTATAGCCTAATCGTTAAATGTTTTTAGGATGCATATATATTTTAATTTCTTGTATTTTAGATTGTTGCTTAGCAACACTATTTTTAGCCTTGCAAATAAATGTAACGGTAC
Organism: Ailurus styani; assembly: GCA_002007465.1. Lineage (NCBI taxonomy): Eukaryota > Metazoa > Chordata > Mammalia > Carnivora > Ailuridae > Ailurus > Ailurus styani. The sequence goes on from LNAC01000179.1 coordinate 995,317, forward strand.
AAATTAATGTCACTCAGTTATAATCGTATTTCTTAGGCTATTAAATACCACCTTACATCAAGTTGTTAAGATACAATGCAAAGCGGTCATTAATTTCTTTAGCAATTAAAATAAAGGGCATTTTAGTAACATTTATTGATGGCAGAGATAGTTGATATTATTCTTATATTACAATCTTAAAACATTTAAAATTGTGAGAGACAAGGAGTAGATCATTTCAGTAAACCATCAATATAGTGCTGATTTTTAATGTGATTTTTGTATATTTTTCTGTGTATGTGTGTGTGAGTGAGTGTGTGTGTGTGTGTGTGTGTGTGTGTGAGAGAGAGAGAGAGAGAGAGAGAGAGAGAATAGTTGTGGCTTTTGATTATGAAGGGTTTTCAACTATTCCCTACAACAGCCATCAATTCTGAGCTTCTTTAAATCTGATACATACATCATTTGGACAATTTTAGAAAGTAGTCAATATCAAACTTCCTTAATCAAAATCAAACCAGTGACTAATATAATTGACTTTGGTAGAGAAAATTAAGATTAATTAAATGTTCTATTTTGGTTCCTACAGAGTAGTAAAGCAGATATCAATAAATCCATAATTAAAAGTATCAGACCCTGTAATTGTGCATATTGTTTAGTGTTTCTATCATTATTTATTTTACATAACTTATTAAAACTGTAGGACAGAGTTATATATTTGGCATATACCCTATTTACATACACAACTGGTTTAATCTCCTATAGTGCAATAAAATGTATTTTGGGGATTTGTTATATTGCATATACCAGATGTACTGGGAAGATACTATTTTAATCTCTACCAGACAAACTTCTAAAAGTTGACATAGCTATCAAAAGACTGGGACATTTGAGCAATGTTAAACAGTTAGTCAGAACATCTCATGTCCTTGAATTAAGAGTTAACAAATACAAACCACAGGGTAAACTTAGCCTGTATCTGTTCATCTAAATAAAGTTTAATGAAACAGAGCCTTTCTATCTGGTCTTTTTAATCAAATTTTTTATTTAAATTCTAGTTAGTTTGTATACAGTGTAATATTGGTTTCAGGAGTAGAATTTAGTGATTCATCACTTAACATATAACACCTAGTGCTTAACACAATCTGGTCCTTTACCAAAAAAATTTGTCAATTTTTGCCCTTGCTATTACTTGGGCGATCTGTACCCCTGTATGACATTTGAAAAAAATATGCTATTCACCTTTTTGTGTAATTTTCAATTTTTTTATAATTTTTATAACAAAACAAATTTTATTTTATTTGAGATTTTACTTATTTATCTATCAGAGAGAGAGCACAAGCAGGGGGAGCAACAGGTAGAGGGAGAAGCAGGCTCCCTGCTGAGCAAGGAGCCCAATGCGGGACTCAGTCCCTGGACCCTGGGATCATGACCTGAGCCAAAGGCAGATGCTTAACCAACTGAGCCACCCAGGTGTCCCACAAAACCAATTTTAACTACAAAATTAGCTTTAGCAATACTCCAACCAAAAATACACTTTTGAATGTGACTGATTCCTTCATAGATGTCTATGTCAAAGTATTCAGTAATTAGCAGATGTAACTTTAGAAATAATCTTCATAGAATAACTGAGTGATATTCAAGAAATGAGGTTTTTAGGGGCACCTGGTGGCTTAGTGGTATAAGTGTCTGACTCCTGATTTTAGCTCAGGTCATGATCTCAGAGTTGTGAGACTGAACCCTACACTGGGCTCTGTGCTGAGCATGGAGCCTACTTAAGATTCTCTCTCTTCTTCTGCCCCCCCCCATTCATGCGTGCTTTTGTCCTCTCTCCCTCTAAAAAGATAAAAAAGAAAGAAAAGAAATGAGGTTTTTAAAGATTTTCTAGGCCCCAGTGCCTTTACGTGAATGAGGTTTATGAATCTGATAATCTCAACAGCCCAACATTTATAAAGCAGAAATGTAGGACTACATCATCATTTGGTTCTAGTTCTCTCCACTTAATAGAAACTTCTGTCCTTGGAGTTCGATGGTCATGTAGTCTGAAGGTTAAGTACATGTGCTTCCACTCTACCACAGACTGCTTTTATCACATTAGATAAATCACTCAACCTTCTTTGTGTCAGTTGCATCATCTATAAATGGTTGTTATTCTAAAAATTAGATAATCTAATATGTATAAAGTATATTAAAAATCTAGAAATGGAAAAACTGCCAAAATATAAACAACACAAGTATTTTAACATATATCAGCATAATACATTGTAACAACTTTATTGAGTATAATCGAAGTTTATCAATATGTAAATTAATATATATTGAGGTATAATTGATATACAATGTTGCATATATTTAATGTATACAATATGACGAGTTTGGACATATGTAAACATCCATGACACCATCACCACAATCAAAGTAATAGACATATCTAACACCTTCCAAAGTTTCCTTATCTCCTTTTGCTTTTTTGTTTTTGTGGTAAGAACACTTGACATGAATCTACCTTCTGGACAAATTTTTAAGTGCACAATACCATACCATTAACTATAGGCACTATGTTGTCTAGCAAATTTCTAGAATTTATTCATCTCGTATAACTTCTTTTTTTTTTTAAGAGAGAGAGCATGCATGAGTTGCGGGAGAGAGAAGGAGAGGGAAGGAGAGAATCTTAGGCAGTCTCCACACCCAGCCCAGAGCCCAATGCAGGGTTCAATCTCATGACCCTGAGATCATGAGTTGGTCACTTAACTGACTGAGCCACCCAAGTGCCCCCATCTAGTATAACTTTATACCCATTGATCAACAACTCCCCATTTCCCTTACCCTCCAGTGTCTGGCAACCCTAATTTTATTCTCTTCGATGATTCTATTTTAGATACCTCATATAAGTGAAATCACCCAACATTTGGTCTTCTGTAACTGGCTTATTTCACTTAGCATAATGTCTTCAAGATTCATCCATGTTGACACAAAAGGCAAGATTTCCTTCCTTTTTTTTTAAAGATTTTATTTATCTATTTGAGAGAGAGCACAGTAGGGTCTGGGGCAGAAGGAGAGGGAAAAGCAAACTCCCTGCTGGGCAGAGAGCCTCACACTGCTTCAAGGGCTGGACTCCAGGTCCCTGAGATATGACCTGAGCCAAAGCAGATGTTTAACTGATTGAACCATGCAGGTACCCCAAGATTTCCTTCTTTTGTAAAGGCTTAAAAAATTTTCATTATACTACATTTATGGGATACAACAAAAGCAGTACTAAGAGGAATTTTAGAGTAATAAATGACCAGGGGATTGTCTTGTGTGTATTTGAGGAAAATGTGTATTCTATTTTTTTGGGTGGAATTTTTATATATATATCTTTTAGAATCATGTATTCTGAAGTAGGCTTCAAGTAAAAAAACGTTCTTATTGAAAAAAATAACTTTGAGGGTACTCATTTAAAATAAAGTGAGGGTACTCATTTAAAATAAAGCATATCAATGGGAAAATGGGTAGGGGGATTGGTGAAATAGGTGAAGGGGATTAAGAGTCTAATTATCATGATGAGTAATATGTATAGAACTGCTGAATCACTATATTTTACACTTGAAATTAATATAACACTGTATATTAACTATATTGGAGTTAAAATTAAAAACAATAAAATTAAATTTAAAAAATAGGTGAAGGGGATTAAGAGGTAAAAACTTCCAGTTATAAAATAAGTAAGTCATGGAGATATAATGAACAACATAGGGACTATAGTCAATAATATTATAATAACTTTATATGGGGAGTATTTCATGATGTATACAAAAATTGAATCACTATGAAGTACAGCTGAAACTAATAGAATATTGTATATCAGTTATACATCAATTAAAAAAAAATCTTCTCACCTCCCTTGAAAGGGACCTAGTTTTGATTCCTGGCCAAAGTAATAAGACATATACTGTAGAAAATGACTTCGGAATATAAAGTCCTAAGTTTGGGGCATGACTTACCTATGTGACTTTGAAAAATCACTTTGTATTTCTGATTCTTGAATCTCTCATCAGCAAATTCAATACCTGCTCTAGACTGAACAGTTGTTCTCCCCAAAATTCATATGTTGAGACTTAAGTTTGAACATGATAGTATTTGGATGTGAGGTCTTCGGGAGGTGATTATAAGAGTCCCTTATAAATAGGAATCCTGTCCCTACAAAAAAATTCCCAGAGAGCTCCCTTGCCCCTTTCTCCATGTGAGGATACAAGGAGAAGATATTCATCTATGAACCAGAAAGCAGGTGATCACCAGACACCAAAACTGCTGACACCTTAATCTTGGACTTCACAGCCTCTAAATCTCTGAGAAATAAATTTTTGTTATTTATAAGCCACCTAGACTGTTTTACATTTGTATAATAGCCCAAATGAGCTAAGAAAATACTTTTATTTTATTTTATTTATTTTTCTTTATTTATCTGTGAAGAGAGAGTGAGAGAGGAGGGAGGGATAGAGGAAGAAACAGACTCCCTGCTGAGCTGGGAGCCTGAGGAGGACTCAATCCCAGGATTCCAGGATCATGGCCCTAGCCTAAGGCAGATGCTTAACCAACTCACCACCTAGGTGCCAAAGACAATACTTGTTAGTGAGAAAACCTTCAATAAACTAGGAGTAGAAGGCAAAAACCTACTATAGTGACAGCTATATATGAAAAGCTCAAAGCTAACATGATACTCAACAGTGGAAAATGGAAAGTTTTTTGTTTAGGATCATAACAAGGATATAAAATATAAAAGGTAGAAATAAATGAAGAGATATCCCATCTTCATGATTTGGATTGATAAAAAGTCCATATTACCCAAAGGAATCTCTAGATTCAATACAATATCTATTAAATTCCTAATGGCATTTTTTATAAAAATAGGGAAAATAATCCTAAAATTCACATGAAACTAGAAAAGACCCCAAACTGCCAAAATAATCTTGTGAAAGAAAAAAGCTAGAGGCATTACACTTCCTGATTTCATAATATACTACAAAGTTATGGTAATCAAAACAGTATTGCACTGGGATAAAAACAAGTGTATAAACCAATGGAACAAAATAAAAAGCCCAGACTGAATCCACATACATGTGGTCAAATGATCTTCAATAAGACTGCCAAGGAAAAAATGGATAAAAGACAGTGTCTTTAATAAATGGTGCTGGGAAAACTGGATATCTACATGCAAACAAATAAAATTGGATCCTTATTTTTACCACATACAAAAGTCAACTCAAAATGGATTAAAGATTTAAATGTAAGACGTGGAATTGTAAAATTCTTAAAAGAAAACAAGAAAAACTTCATGACATTGGGCTTGGCAATGATTTCTCAGATATGACATCAAACCACAAGCAACAGCAAATTTAGACAAAAGGGACTACATCAAACTAAAAACCTTCCATATAACAAACAAAACAATCAACAGAATGAAAGGCAACATACAAAGTGGGAGAAAATATTTGCAAACCACATATCCAAAAAGGAATTGCTAGTCAAAATATATAAGTAATTGCAACTCAACAGCAAAAAATAATGTGATTTAAAAATGGGCAAACGAATTGAATAGGCCTATCTCCAAAGAAGACATCACCAACAGGTGTCTGAAAAGATGCTCAAAAGCACTAATCTCTGTGAAATGCAACTTAAAACCACAATGAAATATCTCACACCCATTAAGATGGCTATTATAAAAATAAAATAGGTTACAAGTGTTGGCAAGGCTTTGGAGAATTTGAAACCCATTTACACTGTTGTTGGGAGTGTAAAATGGTATGACTGCTATGGAAAATACTATGGAAATTCCTCAAAAAATTAAAAATAGAACTACCACATTCTCTGGTAATCCTACTTTGAGTCATATATCAAAAAATTGAAATTATGTTCCCAAAATGATCTTTGTTTTCCCTTGTTTATTGCAACATTATTCACCATAGCTACAGAGTGGGAACAATTGGAAAGTTTATCAACAGATGAATGTGTACAGAAAATGTGGTATACACATATAATGGAATATTATTCAGTCTTTCACAAAGGAGAAGGAAATCCTGCCTTATAAGACAACATGGATGAACCTTAAAAACATGCTAAGAGAAATACATAAGATATAGAAGGACACATACTACATGATACCACTTACATGAGGAACCTAAAATAGCCAAATATTATAGAAACAGAGAATGTACTGATGGTTGCTATGGGCTGGGTAGAAAGGAAAACAAGTTGCTGTTCAACTGGTATAAAGTCTCAATTATACAAGATGTGTAAGTTCTAGAGATCTGCTGTACAACATTGTGCCTATAGTTAACAACACTGATGTGTGCACTTAAAAATTTGTTTAGAGCATAGATTTCATGTTAAGCATTCTTACCAAAATAAAAATAAATACATAAATAAAAATAAGTAAAGAAGTGTTGGTTCCTCTTAAAAATGAATTGCTGCCTCCTTTAGGGTTAAAACAGGTATAGTGTTCATTTTCTCTCCTGATTTGTTGCTCTTCTTGTGAGACAGTGCTATATCAGGGACTCATCATTGATCTCTACTTGATGTTAGGTTAGATATTCAGTGCCACTGATAGTTAAAATCAGTCTTGGTGAATGAGAGCCCATAATTTTGGGCTTAGATGTAGAATCCATCCCTGCCACCATGACTATCCTGTTCAAGTACCTATTGTTTCCTACACAATTTTGTTGAGGAAAATTTATATTCCCTTTAGGGCATAAGCTCTATATAACAAAGACTAGGTTAATAGAACTAGCTTCATTTTAAGCTCTGATCATAGTCTGGTTTATTGTTGTACTAGTCGCAACATATCAGAGGCAGACAACTATGTTTGGCAGAGTCAGGGTTACATGCCAGCAAAATTCAGTACTTTTAGATAAAAAAAATATGCAAGAAGTGGTTCCAGTTTGAAATGCCCTGAATGTATATAACTCTATTAGAGAAAACCAGCAAAATGAATTAAATGTAGTCAGCACTGGGTTTGCTGTTTAATGATATCAGGAAATGAACCAAATCCTTGATATTGTTTAGAGTTGTGGAAAGCATTTCAGATGAAATCCCTCAGAATAAGTGTAAAAGTCTTATCTTCTCCAGTTTAATATGACAGAATAGAAAAAAAAATGAGATATACACATCATTTCCAAAGCAAGTCAAAGCTGTTCTATTTTCGAAGATAAAAAAAGCAGGAAAAATAAAAAAATAATGTTTCCTGGGAAAACAGTGATACATCATTTCCTTGTTTACTGTAGAGTCTACTGTAGTTTCTGAGTTTCTAAAATAAACACAAAAAGGTGAGTATTCTTCAGCCATACATGGAGAAATAGGCCAAAACTCTCTGAGATATGCTAGAAATGAAGCCAATGATAAATAAGGTGAAGTTTATTGAAAAAAAAATTCTGCCTGAGAAAAAATAAAGATACTGCTTTTGTAAGACAAATGATCCTAAAATGTAATGGATAGTAAGTTAATGTAATTTGGAAGACTATTTGATTGATGTGTCTATCTTATTTAAAAAGTGAAAGTTCCTATAAGAGAAATTTGAACAAATTGAAATTCCAGGAGAAAAGCTATCTTCATTCCAAGTTATAATTTAAAAAAATGGAATCAATATCATAAAACAAAGCAAAGTTACTCTCTAGGAATATTTTGAGTAATAAGTGGGCAAGTTCAGTCTCAAAAAAAATCAGTGGGTCAAATTTTTTTAAAAGATTTATTTTTTTATTTTAGAAAGAGAGAGCATAAGTGGGAGGAGCAAAGGGAGAAGAAAGAGAAACTTAAGCAGACTCCACAGTAAGCCTGATGCAAGGCTCAACTCTGGTCTCAATCCCAGGATCCTGAGATCATGACCTGAGCTGAAACCAAGAGTCAGATTCTCAACTGACTACTATTCAGGGGCCTCTGGGAAAAATTTATTTGAAAAAGTATTTACCTAAAGTAAGAAACCATTTAAGCCCTTCAAACACTGAAATGGAAAATTTCCCTTATAAAGATCTATTAACAGTGGGACAAATAAGTTCTGTATTTTTTCCTTTTTAAGGAAAAATCAGTTTCCTTTATCAGCCTTGCCAGTAGAACTATAAGTAGAATTAATAAAATCTGATGGAGATTTAATGGCTTAAAAATATTATACTTTTCTATTAAATTTACTTTGCCTTGATGACATTCCACAAATTGAAATTTTCAATAAAATGCTATTTTGATAAACATAATGCTAACCTGACTGAATTTAATTCCGACCAAGATAAATATAATTGGCTAATATGATTGGTCAATAGAAAATTTAAAAGGGGTATCATACTTGAGTCTTGGTTTCACACTAAAGAATAATTAATACTTTGAACTTCATATCCATTATGTTTTAGGAGGAACATGCCTGATGCTTCAAAAACACTTAAAAAATCTATTGCTCATTTTCTTACTTCAATAGATGCATTTTAATAAAGTGTGGGACTCAGAGCAGGGTCCCCTGTTAGAGTTCAAAAGGCAGTACTGTCATAGAATCTCATCTGTGCCTTTTTTGCTTTCCCATGGCTTCATTTCTCTCTGTACAGGATCTGCCTTCATTAGGGATGACCACCAATCAGAGAATCCAGAAAAAATAATAATAACAAGTGAAAGTACCATCCCACAAGCCAATGGGAGTGCTTTAGGAATACAGAAGAAAGTTGATGACTGAAAATACTCATCATATTTAACAACATGGAACCACTGTTTTGAGTTGTATTGGGATGATTACTATATGCCAAGTGAACAAATCTATTTGTGGCTTAAAATTTTTTTTAGAAGTTTAGGAGTTTTTTTTTTAGATGAGGTAAGTTCATTGGTGGAGGGAGATACGCAGTTAAGGGATGTTTAAAGAAAAACATTTTATTGAGGTATAATCTCTTTTGAGTATTTATTTTCTTATTTTAGAGTGAGCAAGAAAGTGAGGGGAGAAGGGGCAGAGAGAGAATCTTCAAGCGGATTTCCCACTGAGCGTGAAGCCCACTGTGAAGCTCGATCCCGCTACCCATGAGATCATCACCTGAGCCTAAACAAACAGTCAGGCACTTACCGACTGAGCCACCCAGGTGACCCAAAGTACAATTTAAATAGAAAACTTCGTGTATTTAATGTATACAATTTGATAAGTTTGGACATATGCATACACGTGTGAAGCCATCACCACACTCATGGTAATAGCCATACCCACCATATCCAAATTTATGTAAACATGCACACATGTGTATTTGTAGTTTCCTAACAGTCTTTGCCCTCTCCTCAAAGAACTGGCAGCATCAATTTTCTGAGGAAGACATCAGAACTAAACGATTTTTTTTCTAGCGTATCACTGTTTCTGATTTTTCAGAAGCCCAAACTTTTTAATATAAAAGGGTACACACTCACTGAAGAGTCTAAGGTTGTGGTCTAGTCTAGTGTAGAGGCTTGGCCGTGTTGACAACCCAGGTGCTCGGCGTCTGCCTCGAATTCTCTCTTTTTTTCGAACCTCAACACGCAGTTTGTATCTCCAGTTCCATAATCCAGATCCACATTATAGCCATTAGGAAATGGAAAACAGAGGAAGTGTAGGATATACACTTGGAAGAAGTTGCCCATCCCATATTTGCTCACAATTCACTGGCCAGAACATGTGACCATACCCCACTGCAAGGTAGAATAGAAACTGTAGCTTTTCTGGGGGGATGAAGGAGTGCAGAGAAAGAGGGTCTAGACTGTGTGGCCAATTAAAATTTGAAGATTCCATTTCTAAAGGAAGAAGAGAGTAATAGATTTGGGGTAAACTGACAGTCTCTAACCCAATATACCCCTTTGGCATATTAAGAATATACACACAGAGAATATACTAAACCTCTTCACAAGACAGACAGCCAAATGACTGATGATGTAACTGCATCATCTCAAAGTCTAAGTCCTCTGGGTTATGATCATTCCTCTTCTGCAGGTCCATACATGACTGATGACCAAAAATTAATAATCATGTTAGCTGTCTTTTTCTATCTTAAGTAGGTCTCACAAACAAAAAGAGAGCAATTTAAAAACTTCCCTTCTGAAAAAGAAATAATGGAGAATAAAATGGGCAATTGTCATGATAAATCCTCTCCAATATTGTAGCAAGACCCTTTACTGGATCATCTGGCAGTTGTGATCTGAGTCTCTGAAAGGACCTCTTTGTCTGTCCACTATCCTTTGCTGCCACCTATGAAGAGATATTCGACATTATGGCCTTCCTGGTGATTACATAATTCCTGCCGGCACAAGTTTAAGATTACAAATGTTTTCCTTTGGAATTCAATAGTCACAGTTTTGTAGTTTCTTTCACACACACACACAAACACACACACACACACACACATTCTATTAGTAGATGTCCAATAAGAAATTAAAAAATAATAAAGTTTAACAGCTCTCTTGTCAAAAAATCAAGTAAAGATAGCACCTTATAATGGTGCTTAACTGCCAAAAGTTTTGTCATTTATTTATAAATGCGTTGTTGCTGCAACTTAAAAATGGCACAGTTTAGAAACTGTAGCCTGGGCAGTGAAAACTACATGCACTGCAGTCTGTGTTGGTGGTTGTGCTACCATCGTCTGTCAGAGAGCAAAGAATGAGAGTAGCTGAAGAAAACCTTGTAGTCAGAATCTTGACTCTTTCAGAGCCTCTGCTACCACTGCTTTAACTTAGGGATACATTTAATTTAGGGATATTTAATTTAGTGATTACTCGTTGTTTTCACCTCTCAGCGGCCCCAAATTATAGTTTTATTCCTCAAGTTCAATTACAAGCTATAAGCAGTAAGAGGTTCCCTTAGCAAAGCTGTACTCCTTTCCTCCTCTGCTTTCAAAGTGTGTGGCTTCGTTTCTTCTCCTAGTTACAGGTGTTTGGTAAGAGTGGGAAAAAAAACTGACACAAATCAGTATTACTCATTTTTAAAACATTTCCCCAAGTTTCCTAAATATAGTTGGCTTGTGGCCTGACTCCCCAAATATTATAAACAACAGTTTTACCTTGCTATGAAATGCAAGATTCACCAATTTTCAAGTACACGATATATGTTTCCTTGGTGCCTTCCAGTCAACTGTTAAGCCAAAATACTTTAGTTTTTTCTGAGTGACCCAAGGTTGGTAGAAAATTCTATGTTAGTTAAGTTAAAGATTTAGCTGTCGGAAGCCCAGAATGCTGATAATTTTCCCAACTACATAAAACTAGAGTCTTCCAGGGAAAACTACACATGCTTGCTGATCCTGGGTACACATGATCCCCCTAACTTGTTTCCCTGCCACTTTAAACATTTTTCCTCTTCTAGGGTCAAGATGTTTGCTTCAGCTCCTGGTATAATATCCACATATTATGCAAAAGGAGAGAACTCGAGCATGACAGAAAAAAAATTACCTGAAACTGAATAACAAGAAAAGATTAAAATTTGGGTGACAAATCTTTTCTACATTATAGGAAAGCAAAGGTCACAAGCATTGTTTAGGAAACATACGTAGTTAATCTCACTGGTATTAAGAGTCCCAGACTTAGTGACGTATCTGGCTAATAATTTCTCAATGTTATAGCCCTGTGGACATTATTCAGTTTTGTATCTAATCCAGTAATCTAAACATTTTTTTGTAAAATTGCCCATGAAATCCATGATTTTCAGATGGTCTTTGAATTTGTCATAACATATTCCTTGTTCCCTCATTAATTAACATGTTATATAAGATCTTTGCTACATGTTCATTTTCTGTTTGCTTATTATGACTTTATCTTTCTGAAAATTATACTGTCTCAGGGGCAATGTATTCCTTTTAGTGGCACAACCTGAAAGTTGCTCATATCATATCTATTCATATGTCTATGGCCATAACATGGTAACGTAGCCACACTTAACTCTAAAGGAGACTAAGGAATAAAGTTGGTTTCCCTTTCTCTCTCTCTCTCTCTCTCTCTGGATGTCAGGATGCCCTGTTAAAATTCAGGGAATTTTATAATAAAGGAAAGGGAAAATGGATATTGAAAGTCATCTATCATTTTATAATTTATCAGTCATAATAGGTTTTCTTACCCTAGACAAAGCAATATTTCCCTGGGCTAGTTAAGAAAGAGATAAATTGAAGAGAAACACAGTGTTAAATTCTGGAATTTATCCCTGTTGTGAGGCTCTGCTACACCCTCAGAGATGGGTTCCAAATATGAAGAGAAATGGCAGAAACCACCCAAGTGGTTGAGGAGAGCCTGGATGCCTCATGGACCTGAGATAGAAACCCCAGTCATTATCTCAAATTTGTCATGGAACAGGGATAATGAAAATATGTCCTACGTGACCCAAATGGATTAAGATATATGTAGGAGAGATACTTTCAATCAGGAAAATAGAAAACATTAGCAATATGTTCAGACTAATGAGTTAATGAAAGAGATCCTGTATCTAAGGGATGCCTGGGTAGCGTGATAGTGAGTCTTTCTCTGTTCTTTGGCATTTTGTGAAACCCTCGGTTGAGGATTGGGCCTCTGAATTGATCAAGTTCCTATTTTGTTGCTTACCACATAAGGAATGAGTGCAGAGTGGGAAGATTAACTGAGGAAGGTATGTTAGCAAATGACACCAACATTCCCTGCTTTTCTGTAGTCCCCTCAAGCAAACAATCACTGTGTTAAGTGTCTGGGATTAAAGGGTTTATAACTAGTGTGAGAGACTGATGAAGGTAAGTTAGGGAAGACTAGAGTAGACTTCTTCTCTCTGATTTTTTCATTATTGAAACAGGCTTGTTTAGAATAGTTCAGTAAAGGTAGCAATTGAATTGGAAGAATGGAAGTCCTATTGTACTTGTCTATACATCTAGCTACTACTTACTTTCATGCAAATAGGCTAGACAGGAGGCAGCAATCTTTTATTATAAGGACCAGATAGTAAATATTTTTGCCTTTGCAGACCATACCATCCCATGTAGAAGTACTCCACTCTGCCAATATAGCACAGAAGCAGCCACAGATTGTACTTTCACACATTTTTGGACATAAAGTAGTTATTCCATTTGAATTGACTTAGACACTGTATTTTATTTGGACCACAAACCATAAAGACTGATTCACTTGTTAATTAAAAAAAAAGGAAAAACCTATATTGAGAGTTTGAGTTCTGAGTTAGTCAAGTCCCTTCCTTTGTATGCATGTTTTTTACAGATTTCTTTCTCAATAATCATTTACTGGAAATTTTCACTTATACTTTGATTTTTAAATGTTGTGGTCATACCATACACTATATTGTGAGACCCTGAAACTTCCAATAAGTTTAATATTCCCCCAAATAATAAAATTGGAAGAGAATAGAAAGTCTGAATTTTGTTTAAATTGACTTACCTCATTTTAAATACATGCTTGCTTTAATGAGAGTTTGAATCTTATAACTTATTGCTAATTTCATTTTGAAATCAGCTTTTCATTCAGTTATATTAATAGTAAGTATCATATTTCATGTTATCATCTTCACCTATAAGTAATAATATGCCTCAATCAAATTGCATGGGTCTGGCCATCACATGTTAAATTATTAGTTTTTTAATTACTATATTCTACAATTCAGTAATTATATATATAGTAATTATATATATAGTAATTATATATATAGTAATTATATATATAAATATTTCTCAAATCTTTTCCCACATGTAAGTGAAAATATCACCATGATTTGGTTTAGGGTTTCGATTAGAAATAGTATTGTGATAGTGCTAATTCTTATATTCTTCTTTGAAATTCTTAGGAACTAACATTGGCATTAGAAATCTTCTATATACCAGTTTTTTGACATGAAGAGCACCTGTATGAACTGCTCCCCAATTCAAGAACTGTCACTGATAGGGGTGCTTGGGTGGCTCAGTGGGTTAAAGCCTCTGCCTTCGGCTCAGTTCATGATCTGAGGGTCCCAGGATCAAGCCCCACATCGGGCTCTCTGCTCAGCAGGGAGCCTGCTTCCTCCTCTCTCTCTGCCTGCCTCACTGCCTACTTGTGATCTCTCTCTGTGTCAAATAAATAAATAAAATCTTAAAAAAAAAAAGAACTGTCACTGATATTAAGTGAGTAGTCTCCTGATTTTTACTCTCAATATTCCAAATAGAAAATAATCTTCTAAATATTTTTTCTCCTAAAACTCCACTTACATAATTTGGTGATATTATTGTTTCTTATAAAATAAAAGAAAAAATGTATTTTCTCAGATGAATTTGGAATACATATGTTGTTAGGGTAAGAGGGTAAATTCCCCATATAAAAGGATTAAATGAGGAGTTTCATATCTCAGACTTTTGGCTGAGACCTCCTAAGGAAAGATGATTATGCTTAGTGATCTCATATTCTAAAGAGAGGTGCTGGATGGATGTTCATAGGGTTGCTAATAGAGATGAAAACTTGCTTAAGTATCTCAGATTTGCATCTGTCTCATCTCTCTATGATCATCTCACTCCATTCCAGACATACTGGCCATTTGATGTTTCTATAATTTGCCAGGCGCCATCTGGCCATAGGTCCTTTACTCTGCTGCTGCCTTTGCCCAGAATGCTCTTGTCTCACTCTTCCCTTCTTCAAGTCTTTGTTTCAATCTCACCAATCAACAAACTTAACACTAGTCACCTTATGCTTTTGCTTACACTCACTATTCCCTCTACACTGCTCTACTTTTTCTTTTTCCTACAGCTCTTATCATTTTGTAGGATATGCCATGATTTGCATATTTCTTGTACGCATTATCCCTTTCTGGCCTACAGAATGTCAGCTCCACAAAAGCAGGGTACAACAGGGATCTTTGTCTGTTTTGTTTATGGTTGCATCCTAAGTATCTAAAATAGTGCTTGGCACTTTGAATTGGGCTTAATCTTGAGCAAGCAGTTCATGGACTTCCTGAGTATATCACATGGTTTGCCCAAAGTTTATTTTGATTGAAACTTACTTCGTTCAAGTCAATGTTTTATTGCCTATCTCTAGAACAAAATGTAAGCGAAAAATCCTTTTTCACATGCCATTTAGCAATTCTTAGTAGAGTAAACTGAAACACTTGACAAAGTGTTTTTCTCCATAGGGGACTGCCCAGCAAACATCTGTCACTTCAGTCTACACATCCCCCATCTGTGAAAGTGTTAGCTACATCATTAAAAAGCTTAACATTCTATTGTCTCAAGATTTTTATGTCAGCTGAGAGGTTCGGCTCATGAAATCTTTCATATAACATCTGCACATTTCTTAGAAAACATAAATTGTAGTCTATACTCCATTAGCCATAGATATGGGTTAAATCAAAACTGGAAAATATAAATAATGTTGGAAATTTTCCCCCTGCCTTTAAATAAGACATATAAAAATTATAGTTCCTCTCTCATCTCTACTAAGTTATTTATTGGGAGGTCACCCTAGAGAGTCCAGTACACAAGGCAAAATATAACCATAAATATTTATCTTTGAGGTCTTAGAGTTCTATGTTTCCATAATTACATTTTAGGAGCATTACTGATTTTAGAAAGTCCAGTGTATCTCAGCCTAGATTTTAAATAGCTAGTTATTTTTGGAATGAACAAGAGAAGGACTTTATCAAAACACATTTAGGATCAAGGAATTACTATGCATCAAAACAGCGAGGGTTGATTAAATGAGATGAAAATAAAGCCTATATAGAAAAGAAGTATTGAGAAGAAACTTAGTTCTTAGTTGGTGGAAATGTGAGCATCTCATCATAAGTCAGTTGCTTATGATGAAATGAATAGAAAGTCACATGGATGAGACTATTAAGGTGATTAAATTATTATTTGGGTCCAGGAATTTGGTGATCTTTCTTTCCAGGGTCTCAAACTATCCATGTCAAATTTGAAAGGGCAACCTAAAACAATAGGTTGATTATCTCAAGTAGCTTTTAAAATTGCTTTTTTGTAAATTACCTAATCTTGCCATGTAAAGAAAGTTATAAATCCTTCCTCTTGGAGGTTTTCCAGTATAATTTTAACCTTGGTTAATGAGTATGTATGACCTCATTGTTATATAAAGATGACTGAGAACAGTAACAGCTTACTTCTCCTCAAACACTTGTTAGTGCTACCTTCTGCAGCCCTAATATTAGCAGTTATAATCTAGGGAGATACAAGAAGAGAACTCCAAAGAGAAACCTGAAGTTTCTCCTTGAAAGAACATGCCTCAGTTTAAAGCAAGGGTATATAAAAAGGGAAGGCAGTAACTTATTACGGATTCCTTTTGTACCTTCTTTCAGTGAATCATTTGGTGAGATTGACTCAGGATGCTTTTTTTCCTTTCCTCTGAGATAGGAGCTAGGAAATGAATTCAAGAACGTCTTTGAATTAGTGGGATTATATGGGTCCCTATTTCATAGCCAATAGATTGGACAATATACAGTGATTCTATTACCTTTTTCTATCAATGTATTTCATTTAAAAAACTGAATTGGTATGTATTTCAATTGATTTTTAAAATATCTTTCCTGAATTATCATTGGAGCAAGTATTCTTTTTTATTAGAGAGGAACTAGGAATTAGGAATTAGGAGGGGACAAAGGGAAAATACTGGGTTTGAGGCCCTCTAATCTTTCCAGCACAGTGATTTATAGTAAGATAAGACTCTTCACTGTAACTTTTTATTGATTGAATGGATTACATTAACATGTTCACTTATTTTGGGGAGAAACATTTAGCTCCAGTGGCTAGGAGCAATAGGTTGCAATTTAAAACAGTAGAAAAATGAGTTCTTAAAATCCTAGAGACTTGAGTTAAATCCTTATGCAGCTGAGTTATGAACTATTTGCCTATAGAAAAAATATCCCTGAATTAATCTGAGCAATAATTTCCTTAAATGTAAATTAAATAACAATGATATTATTCCCTTAGGGATATAAGAGTATTAATTGAAATAATGCATATTACATACCTTTGAGATTTGCTCTGTAAACTGTATCAAGTCAGGGAATTGATTGAGAGTCGTAACTGTTTTCTCATTCAAGTTAGACTTTTGTTCACTTGATCTAGAATTCTTCCACTTACACAAATCAAGGGAGAATTTAGTGAACTTTGCATCTATTTTATTTCTAGAAACACTGTAATTAATTAGCCAACACCATAGGTCTCTGAGAGTCAGGCTATTCTGATTGCTGCTTTGACTCTGCCGTTCATTATGATAACCATGCCCACCTTGCCTTTGTCAATTGAGTGCAGCCCCTTGGCCTGTGGCACCCTGGGATCCAATTATCCCCACTGTATTAGGTTGCCAAATTCAGTGACAGCAGTTACCACTGTAATTTCCAACCTACAGAGAAGAGTTATCACAGGGCTCTTCAAGGATGCTGTGCTGAGAACGTAACAGGCACTAATAATGTTATAAACATTTTATTATTGTCATATAAATTACTGTAAGAATTGTTAATGAAACACGTGTTTACTCAAAATAGAAATAAATGTAATTATACACACAATGTAGAATACACAGTATGACACTTCTCTGAAGTGCCTGTTAAAAATTCTGATACTGGAGTTTCAGCTGAACTGTTCTGAGACAGAGGGTATGCAAGTTAGTCTCCAAAATCTGTATTTTTAGCAATTTTTCTATTTTAATTTTATGCATGCTAAATTTTAAGAATATTTTAGAAAGTATATTGCTTTTCTAATCTAATTACTTTGTGCAATATTATCTTGATTTCTACTGTCCTTAGTTGGAACACTTTCATGTTTTTTTCATTCTATAATTCATAAAGACAATGATAAATTGCCAATGATTGAATCACTCTATGATAGGTAAGGTAGCATCAATTAAAAAATACTACTTATATGTATAACCACAAATTAGTTACATATGTATGTACATATACTTAAATATATACATACCATGGACTGTATATAATGTGCATTTCTTATAAGTCATAATCCATTTTTCTAACTAGGGAAGTGGCAATAAACATCTTTAACTGAGTTTGACTAAATGAAACATTTCCTAGTGCAATTGAGAGTCTCTTCTTCCAATTTTCTATTTATCGTTTATTAGTTCTTGACTCTGTTCTGTTTAATAAGTCAGAATGTCTACTATCTTACATTGAACCTCTGGATTATACAGAGAGATTGTATGTCTTCTTTAGCAGTTGCAAATATTTCTTTTGATTTCAACATCTCCAGAGTACAATATTAGTTTCTGACTCATTTCAAATAGGAAACATTGAGAATTCTGGATACATACTGCCTCCCAAAACAAGTGCCATAGAAACACGAAACCTACATAGAAATACAAAGCATGTACAAAAATGCTCTCTTCAAATCTTCAAGTGTACACTGGAAATAAAACACCATATTAAAGATGAGCAATATCATCAATCCATTGTTACTGTTATGTGGCCTTTTGTTTTATTAATGTCATATGCAAGTTAAGCAACAGACTAATATGGGTTTCAAAGTGTTTGAAAAGTGTGACAAAAAACGTGGTGTGCTAATATACTTTAGAACCATAGTTGTAATTACTTCCTTGCTTATCTGAAGGTAGCATATATAAAAGTGTAGATAGAAACAGACATCAGAAGAAGTCATTCTAAGGCAGTATGTTGAGCATCTCATTGTTTCTCTGTTGACTAGTCGTTACAATACCAAAAATATTATTCATAGACTCGCAGACTTAAAAATGGTGTTTTGTGTTTCAAAAACAGTTTTTGGAAATTCTGGTTGGTTTTAGTGCCACCAAATGAAGACCTTGGAAGTCCTCATTCCCATCCTCACAATGAAAAAAAGCTGAACAAACAGAAATCCAATGACTTTTTTGGACCCGTCAGAGATTGAAGTCCCAGGGCAAACCACCACCCCAAAATCTGGATAGATGAGCAAATCCGAATCACAATCTGTATCTCCTTACCTGGAGCAGAAACCTCTGAACACGTAAACTGGTGGAGACACTTACCAAAGTAACTGTGATTACTTGCTGGAGGCTGAGCGTGGACTAAGGTGAGAGCGAGAAGCTCTTGAGGGCTACAGTCTGGCGTGGGGAGGGTAATTTATTGTGGATTTTACAGCCAAGAACCACACAAGATTCTCATGGTGAAGAGCCAGGAAAGATCCACTCATGACACTGTTAGGTGGAGGAGAATCCTCCATAACAGAAGTTTACTTTGAAGAGGAAAAGACTTAAGAAGCTTTATCCCAACAGACTTACAAAACTTTATCCCAACAGCTTTATCACTCTCCGACCATTTCAGGCTTCTTGCCTCACCTAAGTGGGGAACAAAAGAAATGCTTATAAAATTCACAGCCCAGGGACAGAGGCCCTCTAAAAGACTGAGATTTAATTATGAGATTATAGAATGCTTCCACTTCTCCACACTTTACCACATACCAACAGAGCTTATAGCCAAGAAACCTACAATACACAGAATCTCTTTGAGAAGAAGTACCCAGGGAAACCCAAATCAACATGGGGAATTTTAAAAAGCAAGGATATTGGAAGAATTTGAAGACTCATGGCAACACAGCTAAAGCAAACATTAGACACATCACAACCCCTAGCCAGATAAACATACGTAAGGCCAATATATATCCAGCTGTCAACAAAAAAAATGTATATATTGCTGCTATTTTTAATTAGATCTTATTTTTCTCTATATAAATAAATCCAAACACATGAACCAAGAACACATTTTAAGGAACAGTTTCACAGTAATAACTGAAAGGGAAAAATAGAATTTCCAAGATATCTTAGACTCTCAAATATTTTGGATTGAGTATACATTCCATTTCAGGTAAGATAAGATTGTTAGAATTATATACACTGTTGCTTCATTTATTACCTTCTATTTATGAGATTGGCCTTCCTATAAATCTTTACAGAAGAAAATCAATTTTTTTGAAGTTTTCTTACGCCAAGACACAAGATTAATAAATTACTTCCACCTTCAAAGGGAGTAAATATAAGCTAGAAATAATAAGTCATAGAATCTGAGCTCTAGAAAAAACTCACCAAGTCAGCTGACTGATGTTTACTGTCATAGAGGCATAGATCCTGGTGTTAGCTGGGAGGTCTGCAGAACTGACATGTAGCAAATAGCAACAGAAGTGTATGTAACCCATTTAATTTGTTCTATTTGTCTCTTAATTAAAAGACAGCCTGGAAAATTAAAAAAAAAATTCAGTAGCAACCAAAGTGTGGGAGTGTTTTTATGTCAGATGTGGGAAAAGTCAGAGCAACTTTGATTAAATATGGTATTTTGGCATTTTGTACACTAAAAACTAGATTACTAACTATAGTATTAATATAAAAATGGCAAATACCTGAAAAAATAACAAAGCAATAAAATTGTTAACAACTTAACACTCTCTGAATTAACATTCTACAGAGTCTAACCTATTTTCTAATTTCCTGATTAGTATTCAATATCCTAAAAGGATTGAAAGGAGAATTAACAAAATTATCATGGAGAAAGATACAAGCTTCAGCTGAACTAGGTTTATAGGTACATAAAATAATTCCTGCAACAACACTGACAACAACATTAGTTAACCTGAGTTACCTCGGGTCTGCACAAGACAATCCTGGGTTGCTCATGTTTTCCCAACTTAAAATATTAGTATCACCTCATTTGACTCTAAAAATTAGTCTTTAATACCTTTGGGATTTTCTTCCACTTACTTCTCCAATCTCATGCCACCCTATCTAAATTCAACTCGCTCTAACTCTTCAGCACTTCCTCTGGTTTTATGAGTCATACCTTGAGGTTATGGCATGAGCTTTCTACTATGCCAGAAACCCTTTGCCTCCTGTTCACCGGTCAACTTTTATTAACTTCTCAGATTGCATTTGAAATATTCTTTTCTGAGGGAGGCTTCCTTTAACACTATAACCTGATGCCCAGAGTAATTCATTAGGTCCCCTTTAATTGCTCTAATAAGTCTTTTCTTTCCCTTTTGTAGTTTTCTCTTGTAGTTATAGTCTTTAAGGTCTACCTTACCTTCCAGACTGTAAGCTCCACAAAGGTTTTGTTTTGTTTTGTTTTTGCTTTGTTTTGTTTTGGGTTTTTTTTGTTTTTTGTTTTTTGTTGGTTTTTTTTTTTTTTGGTAGCAGTTGGTTTGTTTTTTGTTTTTTGTTTTTTAATATTTTTATTTCATTTATTTGACAGAGAGAGAGAAATCACAAGTAGGCAGAGAGGCAGGCAGAGAGAGAGGGGGAAGCAGGCTCCCTACTGAGCGGGGAGCCTGATGCGGAGCTCAATCCCAGGACCCTGAGATCATGACCTGAGCCAAAGGCAGAGGCTTTAACCCACTGAGCCACCCAGGCACCCCAAACCTAGCCTTCTTTGTGACCTCTCTTTTCCTGGTTCTTAGTAGAGCAGCACAAAGAAAAAGTATAAAAGTGATAACCAAATATAAAAGTGATCTTGTAATACCTCTCAGAACTTCATCAAACAAAGGCAGAAACTGAGGTTTAGAGAATTCAAATACAATTCTCATGGTCACATTCCTGGTAAATAAGAAGTCAGGTTTCAAACCCAGGTGTGCCTGAACTCAAAGCCTATGCTTTTCATATTTTAAAAAAATAGACAACAAATAACATGACACGTTATGTTTTGGAAAATGCACCTACTCTTTGAAAGATGTAAAATCATCTGGTTGGTTTGGGTTATAATTGCCTTTCTTAAAAAAATAAGTTTACTGAGATTTACTTTATATATAGTAAACTTCACCAATTTAAATTATACAATCAGATATGTTTTGCAAATGTATTCCGTCATATAACAACCATTAGAATCAAAATATAAAACATTTCCAAAACTCAAAAATTTCCCTCATGCCCCTTTATAATCAATCTCCTCCACCCATATTTGGACCCTGGCTAACATTGATCTGTTTTCTCACAAGAGTTTTGTGTTTCCTAGAATGTCATATAAATGTAATCACACATTATATGATCTTTTATGTTTAGCTTCTTTCACGGTTTTTGAGGTTCATCCAGATTGTATATACTTTATTCTTTTTATTGTTGAAGAGTGTTCCATTCATATAAATATACCACATTTAATTTATCCATTCATCTGTTGCTAGACATATGGGTTGTTTCAAGGTTTCAGCAATTGTGAATAAAACTGCCCTAAATATTTATGAACAAATCATGGTGTGGATATATGTTTTCATTATATCTTAAGCAATACCTAGGAGCAGAATGGCTGGGTTGTACGGTAAGAAAATGCATAACTTTATAAGAACCTGCAAAAAGTTTTCCAGAGTGATTATAAAATTTTACATTCCTTGTAGCAAGATATGAGATTACCAATCATTCCACATCTCATTTTAAGTGTAATTTTATTGTTGTTATTTTGTAAGAAGAAACAAATACAGAGATGATAGAGATTGTTAATATGTTAACTTGGTTTTGGATCTGTCTCAGAGGAGTGGTGTGATCCCGGTAGCATTTGAAAAGCCAGTTTAGGTTTGGGATTTATGTGAATTTCTATCAAGGATAAAACTTTACTCTTTAATCATGCTAACCCTACCCAACCTATCAATTCTTTATTAAAATCTTATCCAGTCACCTTTTCTGCCACAAGAACAAAAAAATAAATTATTCAAATGCAATGTGGTATGCACTTAGAACTGTTATAAAAGAGAAATGTCCCTTGTCTTTATATTATAGCTCAATATACCAGTGGAAACAATATGCAAAGTCTAAGCTATTGTATTAATTTGCTTGGGCTACGGTAACAAATCACTACATCTGAGTCATTTAAACAACAGAAATGTGTTGTCTCACAGTCCTACTGTCTAGAAGTCTGAAATCAAGGTGTCAGCAAGATTGATTTCTTCTGAGGGGTGTGAAGAAGAATCTGTTCCATGTTTCCCCATAGTTTCTGGTGGGCTCCTGCATCTTTATATTTTAAAAGTAGCACCCTAAAATCCTCCTTTATCTTCACACTTCTTTCCCTGTAAGTGCATGCTTTTGTCCAACTTTGCCCTTTTAAGAACACCAAACTAATAACCTCATTTTAACTTGTTTACCTCTATAAAGACTCTATTTCCAAATAAAGTCACATTTTGAGATACTGGGGATTAGGATTCCAGCAAATAATTTTGGGGGATACAATTCAACCAATAATAGCTACATGAGATCCAATGATGGCTATGCTTATTATCATAGTGTTAAGTAATAATTACTTGTAAATTCATAGTAATGTTAAGTGAAAAGATACATATAAGCTTATTTATAACTGAATTGCTTTTAACAAGATTTCATTTTTATGGATTTCTTTAAGAATATTTCAGTGATAATGATGACAAAAAGTTTTGAAAACTATTTTCTTACCATTATGCAGAGCAAAAAGAAAATCATTAAGGAAATTCTAAAATTGATAAATACAGGTTTTATTGAAGGTAGCAAATTATTCAATGTTAGATAATGGACCGTATTTTAAATACAGTAAACATTTGTTTAGGTGTTTGTTTTTGAAATATGGAATGGAAATATGGAAAAATGGAATATGGAAAAGGTACTATATAATTTCATACAGACCATTCAAATGTAATCATGTATATCATTTTCTAAGTTCAAGTGTTTTTATAAAAGTTATTTTAATTAAAATGGTACCCTGAATTTCATATAATTATAAAACAACTCACATCTAATTCTAAACTGTAGTAATTGATCCTAGAGTGAGATTTATTCTGTGGTTATGGAAGGCAATGGCATTTACAACTGGAATAAATTAAAGCAGATGAAGAGAAAAAATTTATTCTATGTAACACTACTTCAATATATTCTTAAATGACTATGCCAATCCATATTCATCAATAAAAGATATGGTGTGTGCAAAAAAAATGAATAAAAATTTATCACCAAGAAATAGCCCATGTTTTACAAGCATAGAAATTGTTGTATTATAATCTGTGCATTTCTTCACTATGTGCCATATCAAGACCTTAAAAAAATGGGTAGAAACAATTTATTAAACACTATTTCTTTTATACTATGATTTAGAGAGAGAATTTGGGAATATTTTCTGTTGTTTTAGATGAAATTACCCTGCCAATATTCCTGTCTCTTTAAAGAAATGGCATTGTGAATCATTCTGTATGCTTATTAAAATTCTAATAATCAATTCAATGAGTTAAGTCTAATTTTCACAATTAAAAATTTTTGCAAAGAGTTGTTACATTAATATGCTTGGATTCCAATTCCGAAGGCAAGATTACTACTTATTAACAGTTACATAGCATGCAAAATAATGCCCTATCCCCAAGACATCCACATCCTAATCCCTTGAACTTGTGAAGATGTTACCTCATGTCAGAAAAATAAGCAGCTGTAATTAAGTTAAGGATTTGGGAACAAGGAGATTATTGTGAAATATCCAGGTGAGTCCAATGTCATCACAAGTGTCCTTATAAATGGAAAAGGAAGCAGAAGCATCCATCAAATAAGGAAATATGATAATAGAAACAGAGATAAGAATGATGTGATAGCTGGCTTTGGAGATGAATAAAAAACTTAAAACATTTTATGAGGACCCAAAAACATCATCACCCAAGAGGATTCAATTGACATTTCTAAATACTCCACCCAACCACAGAAGAATACACATCTTTTCCAAAACTAA
The DNA here is from genome assembly GCA_002007465.1 of Ailurus styani. Taxonomy (NCBI): domain Eukaryota; kingdom Metazoa; phylum Chordata; class Mammalia; order Carnivora; family Ailuridae; genus Ailurus; species Ailurus styani. The sequence goes on from LNAC01000179.1 coordinate 1,019,891, forward strand.
CAGGATACATTCTCTATCATATTTGCAGATTGGAAGATTCAACACAGTAAAGGTGACAATTCTCAAAATCTTATCAATATCCCTGCAAGTTTTTATAGATATAAACAAGATTATTCTAAAATTTATCTGTAAAAGCAAAGGAACTGAAATAGCTAGAACAATTTTGAAAAGGAAAAATAAAGTGAAAGGAATCAGATTACAGATTTCAAGACTTATTATCAGTAATACAAGACTGTGTGCTATCGGTGGGAGCATAGACACAGAGACCAAAGAAACAAAAGAGAGATCCACAAAATGGACCTATACAAATATGCCCAAATGAGTTTTGACAAAGATGCAAAAGAAATTCAATCAAGGATAGGTAGCTTTTTCAACAAATGGGACTGGAGCAATTGGATATCCAATAGATAGATAGATGATAGATTGACTGATAAATAGAGCCTTAACTTAAACCTTACAACTTTCACAGAACTTAACTCAAAAAGAATCATATATTTGAAATGTAAAACTATAAAACTTTTAGAATAAAACATAGAAAAATCTTTGGAAACTAGGGGTTATTAGAGAATTCTTAAACATGACAGAAAAAGAATTCTGAAAAAGAAAAAATTAACATAACCTCATCAAGATCAAAAACTTATGCTCTGTGAAAACTATTAAGAGAATGAAAAGATTAGCTACAGACTGAAAGGAAATATTTTCAAACCAGGTACCTGACAAAGAATTCATATGTAGAATTTACAAACACCCAAAACTCAATGTTAAAAGAAGCAAATACTCCATTTAGAAAATGGGCAAAAGATGTAAAGAGACATTTCACCAAAGATTATATATGTACGACAAATGAACAGAAAAGATGTTAAATATCACTAGCCATTAGGGGAATGCAAATTAAGACCATGATGTGCTATCACTATATCCTTGTTAGAGTAGTTAAAATGAAAAGAAGAGTAACAGTACCAAATGCTGGTAAGGATATGAGGAAACTTGATCTCTCATATGTTGCTAATAAGAATGTAAAAGAATATATCCACTCTGGAAAATAGTTTGGCAGTGTCCTTAACTAAACATCCCCTAACCATCTGACCCAGTAATTGTACTCCTAGGCATTTATCCCAGAGAGATGAAAACTTCTGTCCATAAAAAACATGTACATGATTGCTCATAGCAGCTTTTTTTTTTCAGGCTTATTGTGGTATAATTGACCAACAAAAGTATAAGATATTTAAAGTGTACAGCAGCTTTACTTGTAAGAGCCTAAAACTAGAAACAACCCAGATGTTCAAAAACCAGAAAATGGCTAAATTGTGGTATGTCCATACCATGACATATTATTCAGCAATAAAAAGGACCTAAATGTTGAAATACACAGCAATTTAGGTGGTTATCACTGGTATTACTGCTAAGGGAAAAAAGTCATTATCAAAAGATCACATTTTTATTCCCTTTATATAACATTATTGAAATGACCAAACAATAGAGATGGAAAACAGATTAGTAGCTAATAGAGATTATAGATGGTGGAAGAGGAAGGTGTATATATTAAGGGGTAATATAAAGGAATTCTTTGTGGTGATAGGATATCTCTGTACCTCAATTATAATGATGGTCACACAAAACTATACATATGATAAAATGACTTTGCATTCTATCAGTGTCAAGTCCTGGTTTTGACATTATACTGCAGTATCATGTAAGATGGAAACAATGGGGGAAACTGTGATGTGTACATATGTTGTATGAGGTTTCTTTTTAACTAAACTCGTTTTCTACTTTATCCAGGAAGAAAAGAAGGAAAAAAAGACAAGGAAGCGGGACAAGAGGAGAGAGAATAAGGTAGAGAAGAAGGAAGAAGAGAACCATGAAAATAGTATAAAAGAAGTAGGATGTCTATAAAAAATAGCTTTATCAAGAATCAAGGTTATAATAGCACACTTAAAACATTTGAGCACTTGAAGTTCAGCGTAGAAGGAGGGCTTAGATACTATAAATATAAACAAAACTACAACTCATTTGTTTTCTATGCATCTAATATAAAAGCATAAAAGTTATTAGCAACTCACTGCCCTTTGTGCTAAGTATAAACATTTATCTTTTGAAATAACTTCCCAGGAGAAGGATTCCTCCTCTAGCAAGTCTAGTTTCCCTCAACTCATTCAAATAGCTAATATTATGTTGTAAATAATTGCTGTCCAAAGTAACAGAGTTGCTATAGAACAAACTAAAAAAACAAATTAATCTAAAAAATGTAGTAACTACATACAAATAAAGCAAGCACCATTAATCTAAAAAATGTAGCTCGTGTCAACTCTAGCTTGCAATTTAGCAGTGCATTATGTTGGTACATCTTTATTTATTTGGTGTTTTTGTTTGTTTTCAGTATAAACTATAATTTCTGGAAGTATGATTAAAAATCATACTTTAATATTATTACAAAAGAAGTGTTAGTTGAAAACAATAATTTAAACCTCAATCAGTTTATATATACTTAATTTAGAGAGTCATTAGATGATTTTCTTCTTTAAAAAACAAATCAACATTTACTAGTATGAGCCTAAAGATTGTGAAAGTAGGTGTTTCAAAATTCTGAATGAGTTAAAATGATGAACCAATCTTAATGTTTGAATCTAAATAATGTATCGTACTTGAAATAATCTGATCTTTTTGTTTGGGGAAGAAATATTTGATTCACAATAAGATTATATTTCAGTCACTTCTTTATGAACCATTTCAGATTCCACCCTCATCAAAATATTTGCTTTCTTCCATTCCTCCCATAGGAACACATAACATCTTATACAATATTTTAAATAAGTTATTCCACCAAATTATGACTACTTTTTTACTTACATTGTATTTCATATTTAATTATCAGTGCAATGTGGGCAAGCACCTTGTCTTTTTCATGTTTCTATCTAATGCTTCAGCTATGCCTAAAGTGTAGACAATGTTCCACATACATTGTTTCATTTTTCCATCATTAACTCAATACTACATTTGAGTAACAGCATAGTTAAAAGATCATTTTCGAAAGAATATATTTCACTTTAGGGGTGATGTTCCTTTTGATATTTTTACACACATGAAATTCCTCACTTTTCTTAATGAAACTCGAATAAAATTCTCAAAATAAACTGTTTTATACTGACTCTATTCCTTCATCCAATCCCCCTGCCCTTGACCTATACTGCCAATAGTAAACGCTTCTATCAAACTAGATTATAGTAGGTATCCTTTTCTTTGATTATTTTGTTTCTTTTTGTTTGTATATTTTTTTACCCTTTTTCACACTCACACTTTCCATCATTTCCCACACTTCTCTCATTTTCATTACTACATTTTTATGTACACAGTAATTATGTAGTGAAATGTTTGCTTCTTGACATATTACTAGATTGCTGTTGTGGGTGAACCATTTCCCTTTAATTGATGTGAAGGGATTCCCAGGGAGAGAGAATGGTGAAGCTATGAACTTTGGGCTTCTACACTCCTTTCCTTCCACTCAAGGTAAATGTGAAAATAATAATACTTAGCTTTTGCTTACTCCATAATAATGCATTTAATCTTCGTAGTAACCTTACAAATAAAGCAAGCACCATTTCTCACAGTTTTTTGGAAACTGGAAAGAACAGACAAAAGGCACTATAATTGAAGTTTCCCTGCCTGCTCTCAATTTTTCTGTGGAAATTGAGTTTAAAAAAAAAAAAAGGTGAGCAAAGACTCTCCTTTGGTAGTCCAAGAAATTTTTTTTGTTGAAAAATTAAGAAATGGAGAAATACAAGGTGCAAAAAAAGGACATTGGACAATCAGGGAGATGTAAGAACTGAATCTTCTCTTTCCAGCTCATATTCAAAGGGGAAAATCTTAAAGATGTTCATCCTTAAAATCTGACTTCTTAATTTCAGATAGGTTCTTTATACACCTCACCCAAATTGTGAAGAATCATGTTTTACTTTGTTTAGTAGTATTTTAATGAATGGTTTGGGTGTTGCTGTGCATGAAAAAGAGGGAAAGGGAAGTTAAGTATAGGAATGATAAATGACAGTGAATGCTTAAAATAGTTATTAGTAATTTTAAACTCCTTTTCCTTTATATTATTTTTAATGTGTAGGTAAAAATTCGGACTCTTACAGGTTAATCCAAAAAATTTCTAGTGTCACAGTCTAGTACTCCAATCCAGAAATATAAATTATATATTTATAGGTTTATAGTATGTATATGGTATATTCTATTACCCCTACACTAGTAATATTTAAAATACACAGTATGTAGCTAGTATACATGCATTTTATATATATATGTGTACATATATATATACTCTTAAACATTGAGTTAAAGAAATACAATATATTTGAAGTATCTAACATGTCTTATTCTACATCCTTAAATATCTTAAAAAATACTAACCAAGCCATTCCCATTTAGAAATAATTTTCCTGTTATATGATTTCATCACTCAGGTTTTTCCAGATGTGTATTTGCTTTTTCCAGCTTTCTCTTACTTTAATCAAGTAGAATACATTTGAATACATGCTAATTGCTAACTGTCCTCTGCAGATATTTGGCAGGTATTGATTTTTCTCCCTTTAATAACTTTCATAGTACACTAAGAAAGTCTAGGGATCGAGAATGCCGACCCTAATGATCCGGGTAGTCTAACTATCACACTAGTAATGAGCCACTTTTCTTTTAACGACATTAATTCTAAAACACCATAACATAAACACCGAGGCTCAAGCTCTTTATTTAACTATTAGTGGCAGGAATATAGAGTTCTTTATATACTTTATTTCAAAATATTGGTTACATAAAGGGATAGATCATCACAGTAACAACAGAAGAGGGGGACCTTGAACACAGAAATTTTATATCTACTCTGACCTTTACCTCCTTTCACAGGAATCTTCTTTTTATGGCTGATCCAAGGAATTCTAACATAAGCAAATGTGAATTAATAAAAAAGGGAATCGGTGTTCATCCAAACATACTATAAAATTAAAGGTACAAAATTGTTGCATGACTATCTTAATAAAAAAAATCAGCAGAAAAAATAGTATCATGAAACAAAAGAACCTATTCAATATGAATGCAAAATATTTGATATAGGAAAAAAGCAATTGCAGTATGATTGCAGCACAATCCTAAATTGGTTAAAGCAACTGCAGCCATAAAAGAGGACCACAAAATAAAAAAAAAACAATCAGAGGGTAGGAGACCTCAAGAAAGAAATGTACAGCAAACAGTAGATGATTGCCAAAGAGTAGGAGGATACACAACAAAAACTGGTAGAATTCAAGAAAAAACGTAGGTGATAAAAACATTTCAAAAACCAACAGGCAAAGGGGGAGCAAAAGCCATAAAAACAATAAAAAACATGAAAATATAAATGAGAAATCTGTTTAAAAATTAAATAGAAATAATAAAAGGGTCAAAGAGAGTGTTCCTCACTATAAACTTCCAAGTTACTGATTTCCCCCCACATATACCCCTTCTACTATTTATTCCAAGTATTTTTGCTCTATTTTATTGTTCACGTGTAATATTTCCACTAGCAATTGTTGTTTTTTCATATTTTATTCTTGTCTCATATTGCTTTTATTTTATTTCGTTTCTTTATTTTTTTATCTTTAAAATGCTTAGTGTATCTGTTTTAGTACTTCTATTATACATAGGAGATGTTACAGTTTTTATTTTGAAGCTATTGAAGTCTTCAGATATGTTTGTGTTTTTATCTGGTATCTCATATTTCCCTATGGGGTATCTGAACTCTGACTTAAAAACATAATGATCGGGGGACCAGTATGTGAGTTCAAAGACAATGTGTCCCATCATTTTAAGCTCTGACATTTCTTAAATCTCTCCTTTCTTTCCTTTCCTCCCCTTCCTGACTATCCTTTCCTTAGTTCATAATCACAGAATTTACTATCTGGAAGATAGAACAAATATTCTAAGTTTTTAAAACTGCTATTAATTTCTAGCAATACATTCCATACACTATGGTCAAAGTTGCTTCCTAAATCAAAATATATAACCTTGTTACTCTCCTACCATGTTCAGTATACCTAACAATTCTCCACTGTATACTGCAAAAAGTCAGGAGTTGTGAGGATGCTGTAATGGTTTTACTCTTCCAATTTGATAAAGCTGAAGCTGTATTCCTAGAAATAGCTTTTCCTAGTAGGCACCAGATTAGAGTTCTTTAAACCTAAATGTGTACAAAATTTGGAAGTTAAGAGTGAAGTAGCAGCTAAGAAATGAAATACCAGCCATTCCTTTCTGAAGAACATTGTGCTTGGATATAATGATGTCCAGAAACAGCAATGGTTTCTAGTTTGTCCCTATTTATCTTATCCATATTTGCTCTTTTCCCTGACTTCCAGCAGCAGCAGGGAACTGAGAGAACTGGTAGCTATGCATAGATATAGTTTTTTCTAGTCTTTCCCCCCAACTCCTTTTGTGGTCCTGTTCTGTGAGTTGTATGTGCCTCGCTTTCCAGATTATCTTGTAAACTCTGCTTTGTCTACCCACACCACAGCTTCAAAACAGTTAATAGTGACTCTTTCCTAATGCTCCAGTTCCTCTTTCTATATCGCTACTCCCAAGACTCTCCTATAATCATTCACAACTTATCCCTAAAAGAAATCTTTTAGCACACACCATTCTCAATGATTCAAGTTTCCCTATTTCAACCATAACTGATACAGATAGTTTTTAATCACTCTTTAATTTTGTTTCCACCAAATCTCAAAAGTTATTTTCTACCTACAATGCCTCCCTTGCAAGAATCTGTGGCTCTGTTCATGGCTTTTCCTCTGCATGTAACACTCTTCCTACTATTTGACTGGTGGACCCCACTCCTCTTCAAGACACATGCTTACACTTATGGAACATTTCTTCCCTGACATTGAGAACATTATTCACTCCACTTTCTAAACTCCATTTATATTTTTACTTAAAACTTAATCTTCTGTAAAAATATATATTATCCTTCGCCTTTATTATATCTTTTAACAAAAAGTCTTATAAAGGTTTTATTTCATATATGCCTCTTTATACAAGCACCTTCTTTGAACACAAAATTTATTTCTTAGTTGTGGTGCTTTCACCAGTATTTAGCGCAGTGCCTGGTACACAGTATTTTCTCAATAATTTATTCAGATTTAAAATACCTTTAATTTTGTTTATTGAGTTAGCTATTTTGATCTAATTTTCCACTATTGAAAATGGTCTGTAATGGCTGAAGTTGATGGTATTTACTTCTTTTGTGTGTGTGTGTGTGTGTGTGTGTGTGTGTGTGTGTATGCGTGTGTGACAATGTATCTGTGAAAGCATTTTTAAATTCATCATTTCATGCCCTTTTTTATGGTTGTTCCTATATATGACTAATCTTCTCTAATAGATTGTTAGCTTTTGAATGAAGTGGATGAAATATGTAATCAAATACTCTTGTGCAATGGGGGAAAATGAACACATTGTATGATTATGTTTATGTCTTACATGGCTTAGTTCAATTAACACATTGACTCTAGAAAATTAACTCTCATAAGAAGATTACAATCACAGTAAACCTGTGGCTGATTAAAATTTTTTAAAACATTTTGTTTATGCTAAAATATCAATTAAACAGAGAGTGAAATTATTTAGATGTCAGGTATAGCACATTTGTAGCTAGCACATAATTGTCTTATTAGAAAAGCTTTTTCAAGGATATTTTTTCCACACATATTCCTAGTATATACTTATACTTTAATTTGTACCCCATCTTTAGACAAGAGATGGTCATCGAATGACCTTGGATAACTACTTCAGCAGATATGAATACTGTATGTGAACAACCCATATTTTGTGTTTTGTTTCAGTGACTTCAACACTTTTTATTAAAACCTTTGACAGGGCACCTGGGTGGCTCAGTGGGTTAAAACCTCTGCCTTAGGCTCAGGTCATGATCTCAGGGTCCTGGGATTGAGCCCCGCATCAGGCTCTCTGCTCAGAGGGAGCCTGCTTCCTCCTCTCTCTCTGCCTGCCTCTCAGTCTACTTCTGATCTCTCTCTCTCTATGTCAAATAAATAAATAAAATCTTTAAAAAAAAGCCTTTGACAAAAAATCATACTTTATTTTAGGTATTCTAATTGATGCCAGAAAAAGAATTTTTGATAATTAATGAGAAAAGATAACAAAAGGAGAGTACTAGGGGGGAGAAAGAGAGCAAAAGAGAAAGAGATCTCTTAGATGTAAGCCCAGTTTATGGGCTTCAAATGCCTGGGGAGTGATGAGCTTATTTCTGTTGGCCTCTTACACAAATAGTTACCAAGCATTGTCTGTGTACTGTTACCATATTTCACATGAATATATAGTCTTTAGTATATGAATGCTTTGATTAAGAGTATGCTAATTAATTTTAAAATATTGATATCTATTTGGTCTTCTCATAATGTATTTTCTTAATGTACAAATGCTAAAAATATGTATTTTCCCTTATATTCAAGCAGGTTGGAAACTACTGCCTTATATCATTGTTACCAATAAATGTGGTCAGTTTGATACAGTTAACCTTTCTAGATTAAACCTGTGCATCACATTCAATGTGAGATTGGGGATACAAGTAACAAATTATATGTGACTTCTTAAGTACCTATTTATAATCTGATACTATATTCTCCCAAACTAGATTTTCATAGTAGGCTGAGGCAAAAAATCTCATAAGAAAAAAAAAATTCAGGCTTCTTGGACTGCGAGAGACTCTAAATGAAGTAACAGCAGAGAATGTGTTCAAATTATCTCCAAAGTATATTCATTGAACACCCAGACCAGGCATTGTAAATACAAATGCAAACACACTAGACTGAATATTAATTGTTTGACTTCTCTGCTTTCTTTCTAAACTCACACTCTTACTAAAAAATATTTGACATGTTTTACGTGATTTGTTTAAATGATTTCAATGTTTTCTACCACATCCTAGAAAGATGAATAAATGATCCTAATCAAAGCAGTTCTTTTCCTTCAGTGATCTGCATTGTAAATAAAAGGCAATATTTGTTCTTCCAATATTCTTCTTCCTCCTGTGGATGATCTCTAGCTATGGATCAGCTATTAATTTATACTAATGGGTGTGCACTGAGGCTTATCTATGATAGTTTAGCCCATATTTCTGTTAATATACACATTTTTCTTTACAGGAAATTATTCTATAATTTCTTCTAATTTTTAGTAGTCATGAAGCTAAGAAAAGTTCATAATTTATATGTATCTTTAGATTGTTTGAATTTGGTTCTCATTTTATGAAAAAATCCTGCTTAAAAAAGTATTTTGCTAAGTGAAATAAATCAATCAGAGAAAGACAATTATCATAGGATCTCTCTGATATAAGGAATTTGAGAGGCAGGGCAGGGGCATTGTGGGGGGAAGGGAGGGAAAAATGAAACAAGATGGGACCGGGAGGGAGACAAACCATAAGAGACTCTTAATCTCTGGAAACAAAGTGAGGGTTGCTGGAGGGGAGGGTGGGGAAGGGATAGGGTGGCTGGGCGATGCACACTGGGGAGGGTATGTGCTATGGTGAGTGCTGTGATTGTGTAAGACTGATGATTCACAGACCTGTACCCCTGAAACAAAGAATACATTATATATTAATAAAATTTAAAAAATATTTAGAGTGCTGAACATCTGAGAGGTTTTCTATTGCTAAAGGTCAGATCAGCTTTTATTATAATTTGTTAACTGAAATAAATATTTCAACCCATATCACTTAGCAGATACTCCTGTGTACTGACAGCTTTGTTAGAGCCTGAACTAATACACTTAAGAACAGAAGTCATTATTAGAATTTGGCCAGTATACTTGACTATTATGAATATTACATTTATTTTTACTTTTATCCACAACAGATTCATGAAATACTGTTCAGGGGCGTCTGGCTGGCTCAGTTGCCGAGCATGTGACTCTTGATCTAGGGGTTTTAAGTTCAAGCCCCACGTGTGGAGATAACAAAATCTTTTTTAAAAAAAGAAATACTGTTGTAACTGTATTGTTGTAATAAAGATTAAAGGGGTTGGGAGGTTGTGTGGAGTCTAGGTTTCTAAGTACAGGATACACAGAAAAGTATTAAGTGATAATGACTGAATAAGGTAAAATGTGTGTGTGTGTGTGTGTGTGTGTGTGTGTGTGTGTGTGTGTAGATTTTATTCTATGACTGAAATGGTTTTTTGAATGCTTCTTAGATTACTTTGATCTGAAATTCAATATATAACTAAATCCTATTTCCCCCTTCTCTTGCCACTGGCAAGCACTATTCTATTCTCTACTTCTATGTGTTTGACTATTTTAGATTCATTTTGTAAGTAAAATCAAGCAGTATTCATATCACACAAAACAAAAAAAAAAACAAATGAAAAACTATAAAAGAACATAAGGAAACTTTTGAAGAAAATTAATCATTATGGGAATGGTTTCATGAGTATGCATATGTCCAGACTTATCAAATTATGTACATTAAATATATGCAGCATTTTATATATCAATTATATCTCAATAAAGCTAAAATATATTTATATGTATATTAAATATATAGTATATATAATACATTATATATAACTAAGTCTGCTTGGCAGACAGAACCTAAGTTTTTTTCCCACCTGGATCCTGCTACCCAAGGTAGTCTAATGTTCCCTCCTCAATATTATCATTTTATTTTATGAAGTACAGAAGCCCCCAAATCTATGCAGAATAATTTCTTTAGATCAAATGCAACCACCTTCCTAGATAAAGTCAGAGATGATGATTATGTGCAAAGAATTTATCTCAGAATAATTTTAGTTTTGTTTTAGGTTTTCAGTAATAAAATATATGCAAATCAGAAGAAAACAATTTTATATTGTAATTGTATACTAAGATATTTCATCCTTGCCTCTAATCCAGACATGTGGATGATTAGGTAATTGTTAAGTATACAGTGTCTCAGATTTTATAATTATATAGGAAATGATGTTATGTGAGAATGTTCTAAATAATAACTAAACTTGCATGTTAAATATGGTTAAATTCATTTTCACACAATTATTATTTCAACTTTACCATTAAATCTAGCTAGAAACTGAATTAAAAATGTTTAGGTCATTTTAATTCATATGACAAATTAATATTAATGTTTCTTTTGTTATTATTCAGAACCAAACCAAATTAATCTACCTAACATTGCTACAACATTTGGCAGGCTGCAAGTCCAGAGTTCACTGATTATATTTTGCTTTTATAAAAATGTCATAAATATAATTAATGACAAGAGCACTTCATTGGTATATTCCATCATGAAGTGATATTGCTACACTTAAAATCCTATTCTGGATGTCTAAATAATGTCAAGTAATACAGATTGCTTCCACATGCCATCTTCACTTTTAAACTAGTTATTGACAGAAGAAAGAGGACATTGAATGATTTGACACTGAGTGAATGACACCTTTGTTATTTGAAATGGCTCTAGTGCCTTGGACATAATTGGGGGTTTATGACTGGATGACAGAGTTGTCAAATCTATTACCAAACCTGCCAGGAAAACACATTTCATACTGTTTTCCTTGTTGTTTTTCCTTTCTTTCATATAACAATTCAATTTTATAACAATATTAAATCCCTTCAGGGGAAGTATTTGAAGACGGTCATTGGGCCTCTCTGGTTGTTAAAGGCACTTAACTTTTGGTCTCCCAATTTATTTTACTATACCAAGTGTACCAGAAAACCAAAAGGAACTACTAGAAATATTTGAATGCTAGAGTGAGTAGAGTTGTAAGGAGGAAAAGAGAATGAAACAGAGAGATGTATATACCTAAACAGAGAGATGTATTAGGATCCATGTGTCCACAATTATAAGTATAGAACAAATTAGGTATCTTATCAAACCTAAAGGCATGGTAATCCACAAGTATTAAAATGTTACATTTCTAATATCCTGCATAACTTATTAGAAATATCATTTAATAATCTGCTGGCAGGTTCACAAGCCGATTTTGTTTGCCAACAAACTTTGCTTTACCTCGTTGAGAATACAAAAATGCAAAGGGGGGAAAAAGGTCTTCGGGCAAAGTAATTCAGTGTAGAGTCAGTAGAAAACAAACAAAAAATTTATCTAATTTAAGAATGTGAAGAAATGTATGTCATATTTATACATTCGTTTTTTTCACAAATAGAAACTGGATGTAGTAATTTGGTAAGACCGGCGTTCAGGATATGTGTGTATGCACTGGGGAGAAAGAAGGTGGCAGAATGAGTGGAGACATGAAAAACTTAGATTCTGGATTTAACACTTTTTATATTGACTTTTGAAAAACTGAGACTAAGAAATAACATCATGCAGAGCCACTAAGATAGCTGCTATTAGATTTCCTGTCTGCTAACTAATTTATTTTTCCATTTTCCTACATGTAAATTTAAAGTTTTAACAATCAGCACAGATTCGTTGTATTTTTCCTAATCATTAATAAGTCTACTACTATTTATTGAACTTTATTTCAATAAGTATTTATACTAGATAATATAATTTGGGCTAAAAATAAATACATTAAATACAATAAATTAATACGCTACTGTTTTCTTTTAAGTTAAAATACACAGCAGAATTCTGTTTTCAGTTAGGATTTAGGAAGTTACCAGAGAACATCACTCACATGCTAACAACAAGATAATCTACAAATGCATAACTTTTCTTGAGTCCATCAGAGATATGCGGTCACAAGCCAACGAGGTGAATGAGATTCCAAAGCGCAATGAACCTCTCCAAGAAATGAGGAAGCACATGAACCATTTCACCTGTGGCAAAGCACAAGCAGTAGTGAGAGCCATAAAAGTGAGTAAAAAGAAAATATGTAAGATTATAATACATTCTTTAAAATTGAGTGTGAACTAGTGTAACTGTTTAGAATTCACAAGAGTTCCAGGCAAAATTGTAGTCCTCCTGCACTTGGATGCTCTTTTTCAGATTAGAAGACCCACAGATGATGGATTTATTAGACATGTCGGATATGACCTAAGAATACCTGTGATTCCATGTTCAAATAAGTAGATGGCCAGATGGGGGGATTTTACTAGAGAACTAAAATCTCTGGGGGGAAAAAAAGAGAACCAGAAAGATATTTTAGATTTTAAAATTGCAAGTACTGAAATTAAGATGTCAACAGATTGGTTTAACAACAGAATAGAAAGTTAAAGATTTAGAACATAAATCAATACAAAAAATCCTGGCAGAATCATGAAGAACAAAAAGAATGAAAAATTCAGAGAAGATTGTAAGATAGATTTGATATATGTAATAGTAAATTCCCAGTCACAAGCAAGTTTCTGGAGACTTGAGCCAAACTTCAGAGGAAAACAAAAGAACTTTAACTGCGGGTACTCATGTAAAATAAAACGTATCAGAGGGGAAGTGGTTTGGAGGGATGGGTGAAATAGGTGAAGGGGATTAAGAATACACTTATGATGAACACTGAGCAATGATGTATAGAATTGTGAAATCACTATATTTCACGCCTGAAACTAATATAACACTATGATAACTCACCAGAATTTAAATAGAAACTTGAAAAAATATTAAAAAATAAAATAAATTTTTAAAAATATTTAATTAAAAAAAGAAAGAAACTGTAGTCTAACCAGGAGCTGTACCAGGAATCAGTCCCACCCACATCTCACCTGCAGGTCCCTGAGCAACGCCTGGGAGATGGTTTAACAATCTTGCTGTGGACAGTGACTCCACCTCATTACAACTGAATGGGTCATTTCACCGGCAAATGTGCCTTGTTGGAAGCAGCTCCAAGTCAATTCTATATCCTGAAATCCCTGATCACCTCTCCAGACAGATGAGCCCATGTTTCCTATTAATGTCTCACATGCAAATGGATGGCTAGAGCATTCTGTTACAAAATAGCTCTGAACCAGGAAGCACAAAAGCAAAACTAAAAACAAAAACCTGTGTATAAATAATATATATCTATACCTGCCAAGAGTTAGAGACAGAATGGAAAAATTAGAGTAACTATTAGGCTAGAGTTTTTCCAAACTGAAATAAGATACGAATGATAGATTTATCAGATTTTCCTTCTTGAAACTTGGCTAGAATAAATGCATTCTCCTCCTTTGTACATCATAGTAAAGCTAATGAATATCAAAGATAAAGAGAAAATACTTAAGCAGCCAGAGGAAAAAAAAGGTATTATCCTCAAAACAATAGCAGTGAGGCTATAGCTGACTTTATAAAGATATAGAAATCTCAGGAAAATGGAATAATTTCTTTAAAATGTTTAATAGCTTCTTTAAAAAACTGTCAACATGCATTTCTATTTCTTCCAAAAGAAATTAAAGATGAAGAAAAGGAATTTTCAGGCTATCAAAATCAGAGAATTTATCACTTTTTTTCCCCCTGAACTAACCTAAATACCAATCGAGTTCTTCAGGTTAAAATAAAAATATTTCAATAAAACATGTAAATGTAGGGAGGAAGAAAGGAAGAGCAATAGAAATGTTAAAACTGTAGATAAATATAAATAAATACTAACTATACAAACGCAATAATAGTAAATCTAGTAGAGGTTAAATACATGTAAAACTCATATGCAAGGCGATAACATATAATATAGGAAAGTAGGGAAAATAATTCAAGTGTTGTGAAACAGTGCTCCTTTGTAGAACTGCCAACATTATGTAAATTTTCAACTGGGAGCTGTCCAGTTGAGTAGACACTAGTCCCTTGCACCCACTGAGCACTAGTAATGTGGCTAATGCAACTGAGAAACTGAATTTTTTATTTTATTCAAGTTCAATTCATGTTTAAATGGCCACATGTGGCTAGTGTTGATTATTGAAGTTCTAAAGAAGTCTGTCTGCATTGCCTGGGAAGGAGTAAAATACTAACTCATACTAACTACTGTAAAAAAATAATAATAAAAAATAAAAAAATAAAAATAAAAAAGAAGTTGCAAGTTTACTCTTTAGGATAAGCACAAAAGAATAGTAAAAGAATTTATAACAAGATAATAGAAGATAAAGAATTAAATAATTTTAAGTGTTTAATTTTTAAAATGGTAAGAAATTAGAGATAGAACAGGAAACTTGATAATGCCCAAAATAAATTGCAACATAGTAAGGATAAATCTTAACACTTCGATAATTACTTTAAATTCACTAAATAGTCCATTTAGAAAATCATATTGCAGACTCTTTTATCTGGCCTAGTTCTGAAATGGTTTATGAATACGTAATCTTTCTAAATTTTATCTAACTTAGAAATCTCAGCAGTGAAATTCCCATAATATTGACAATCACAAGAACTATCTTTTCCATTTAAACTCCAATGTTGTATTTTTTCCCATATTTTTATAATTTTTTCATTGATAATTCTCTTTCCTTAATATGTACATTTATGTATATGTGCATATACATATATATGTATATATATGTGTGTATTTTCTTGATTATAAGACAATGTTTTTTACAAGTTCTTTTTTGCCTTCTTTCATATTGCTTTACCAATACTTCACCCATAATATTTGTTGAATGAACAAATAGGTTGCATGATACAATTAGTATCAATGTTTATAGATCAGAATAAAGTTAAATATAGTTAACATTACCATAATGCTGAGTATTAGTTTGGGTTTGAAAAGGCATAATGCAATTTTGTTGCTGTTGTTATTTAGAAACTATTATAATGTTATTTACTTACTTTTCAATTTAGTAGAGATAGGGAATATTAATTTCTGATGTTTAAAAGGTACACAAAACACATTGTACTTTACTATATTTTTTCTTTGCTAATAATTTCAGGTATTACTATAGTACTTTAAATATTTCATAGATTCTGCAAGTATTTTATACTATTTGTCACAACGCCTCTGTAAGAAAAGAGTAAATACAAGTCTCTTCACATAATCAGTGTCCAAGAATGACAAAATTAGGCCCAAAACCCTGATCACCTAATTCTTAATACATTCATTCCGTACTAGAAAAAAGGAATTAAAATTTAAATGATCAGAGATGAAAAATGTTTCCACTAAAAAGACAGACACTCTATTGATTGTTTGATTAGAATATTTGCTTTGGCTAAAAATTTACATGAAAGAGCTGAATGACTAGGTGCTCTCTCTGTTAAAAAAAAATTCTAGTTCAAAAGTGCCTTTTATTGATTCAACTTGTAGCATTTTTTTTCCAGGCTTCTTGCTGAGATATATATCTGATTAAGTTTGCAAGCGACCCGTTGGAATACTTCTCTGATCTTGAGTAGTCTTATCATGCAGTTCTTCTGTCCTCTTGACTATCCTATCCCAAGACATTTGTAATTAATATTTCCACTTAATAACGTTAAACAAAAGTTCCAATGAAATGCTATGGCCACTGGTAAGCTGTCACAAGGATATCTTTCAATTTATTCACATTCCAATAAATAACAAAGTTATTTCAAGAACTGAACTATAAACAAAAAGTTTTAGTTTTAAAATTAATATTAATGCATATGTAACAAATCAACAGCACCTATCACCATGACAATAAAGTATTATAAAATATACAATCTTTAGTATCTTTCTGATTATTCAAATGAAGGAGAGAAGGAAGGAAGAAGGAAAGAAGGAAATAAATTATGGCTGATTACATAATGAGAATGCTTCTAAATGCAGTGTTAATTGTGATGCTTAGATTAACTATTTATGTCTGCCTAATCCCCAGGCCCACGCCTAAACTTATTTTGAGAACCAATACATTGTCCCTTGAAATTTTTTAAGAGACTGCCAATACAGCAAAGCAAAGCAAATCACACCTATTGAGTGCCCAAGAAGGAGGAAAAAAAGAGGATTTGCCCATTCATGTCCCAGATGGAGTTGTTTTTTACAGCAACATTCCTTCTGATTCTTTTTTTTTTTTAATTTTATTTCTCTATTTGACACAGAGAGAGAGAGATCACAAGTAGGCAGAGAGGCAGAGAGAGAGGAGGAAGCAGGCTCCCCGCCGAGCAGAGAGCCCGATATGGGCCTCGATCCCAGGACCCTGAGATCATGACCTGAGCCGAAAGCAGAGGCTTTAACCCACTGAGCCACCCAGGCGCCCCTGATTCTTTATATTAAGCACAATTATTTGGGCCATTATTATTTTCAAATCATTTTTAATCACAAATCTGTTCACATTGTTCTCTCACAGAAATTAACCCAAGGGGTTTTAAAAACGTAACTTCTAAAGTTCTAAAGTGGTTAAACAGCTGATTAATTTTACAGGAAGATATCAGTTGTTTTGTGGATTACATTTTTTTGTTGTATATAAAGCCAGATCTTTTATAGACCAAGCCTCTTAAAGTACTGAAAAGGCCAATTTTTGTTAAAACCAAAACTCCATAATTACCATTTAAATGCTGCAAAAATATAGAGAAGGATTCCTCCATCATCAAATTTATATCTTCATTAAACATGCTAACTTTTCATTTTGTCTTCACATTTGCAAAATAATTAGGCTTTGCCTTGAGGAGTCAACAACTCAAAATCTTTAATGGTGCAAATTCTGTTGATGTAACTGTCTTCTCTGCAGTTCTCCAAAGGCAAGAAGTACATATTATAAAGAACTATAAAGGATAAAAGAAAACAATTCCCAACAGAGAAATTTCAGCAGTTAATTTTGACCTAAAAAAAATTATGTTTTGAATAAATACCTGACTAGAGGATGCTATGTAAACAATGATTCACATTGCCTCAGATTTATTTTATGTATCTTTAAAGAAGAATTGCAAAAAAAAAGGGGGGGGATTGTTTCATTCTCTTGCAACATTTTAAAAAATCATTAGAGCAACTTAAACTCCTGCAATATTACCACTTTGTGGTACATTGGTTTCATGTTGAACTCTCCCTTCTTCCACTACTTACATAGATTTAAAACCACACACAGGCAAACACACATACACACAGCCTTGAAAAAGTTGGCTTGGTACATGTCATTCAACCAACATAGTGGCAAAATTTAATTTCAAATACGTGTCTCCATGCCTTTTAATTTCCTTTTTCTGTCATCGGTCTGTACTTTTTCCTTTTTTCTTAGTTCATTCTTATAGGGAAAATTTTCTATTTCATTTTGACTCAATAATTCATAAACTATTTCCCATTATCTTATATGTATACAGGAAAGTCATATACCTTCTGGGAATAAATGATTGACTTTCTCAAGGAAATGAACCCAGGTCTAATGCCTTCTTTCAATTTGTGTTTTTTATACCATACTACACTATATTCTTTTAATAGGAATGAAAAATAAAGCAGATAACTGAGAAATTTAATAAGGCAAAAATAAATTTTCCTTTGTCAATTATCTGAGAAGTTATCCAAATTTCTGGTATTTGATATGACACAAGAAATAGCAATCAATAGGAAAAGAAAAGAAGAAAAAAAAGAGAAATGACAATTACAGTGGCAAAAGTAATAATGATACCTTGGGGAAAATAATTTATCACATAATATAATTATACTTTAATATCTGTGAGTGAATAATTCATAATAAGGAAAAGTCATAAAATACTCTTGATGCTCATATGACACATATAAACAATTTAAATAATTGAAGGTCAAAAGCTGGTAAAGTACCCAGACACATTTCAATAACTAAATTTCAAAGATTTTTTTCCTTTGACTATTAGACCATTACAAATTCTAAAAAAAAAAGTCTTTCTGTTTAGAAAGTAGGCTGTAAAGACACATATATGCCCTTTTCGTTAAAAAAAAAAAAGGAAATTTAGGTTTATTTCATTGGTAGTCTTAAAAATAAAAATATTTCATATATTGTGTCATAATATTTGTCACTTGAAGCCAAATAGTTTTTGTAAACATCCTAATAAAGCTCTAGTGCACAGAAAATCCACTGATATCAAGAAACCTAGATTTATCTATACCTCTGAGTCCTTTGATTAAAACAAACATGGGAAATAAAACAAAACAACAACAAAACAATAAGAACAAACACAGAAGCACAAGGGATTTTCCAGAGGCAGACTCTGAGATGAAGTTTAGTACTCAGGAAAAAAGTCTCAAAAAAGACACCATTTATAAAACTAGGTACATGTATCAAATATATATATATTTACTTATATAAATAAATGGTAGTTTTCAATTATTTTTGTTGTTAATAGATTTAGGTTATAATAGTTTAAGGATTCAGATTGTTTTTTGTTTTGTTTTCTGTGTGGTCCTAGAAAGGGATGTTTTGTTTTGGTTTTGGTTTTCTCCCTAATACAAACTCCTTTTCTTAATATGCCAAGTCAAGATGAACATAATTGCATTCTCAAACTATGAAATTTTACATCAAACTATTTAAATGACACTTTCAAAATAATTATGATGTTACTTTTTTTAACTACCTTTTAATGATGTGAGGATGCTTGCTGACAAATGAAATATCTCAGATGTACTATATTATTTTATTATCTTATTAAAAGCTGACCACCAATTTTAGATTGGAAATAGACTCTTACAATGTTCATGGATACTATAAACTGACCTAAGTCAATTTGGTCATTCTCAAGTAAAAGGTTGTTTGTGGTAGATATCAGTTTCTTCCAATAGAGAAAATTAGATAATTACCTACAGCAATAACCAGTAACCATCTACAACCATCCAAGATTTGCAATTGCTATGAGGCAGAATGTACCAAAAACTGCAAGTCTCAAATAGATTCCTACCACACTCATAATTCTGTCTGCAGAATTTCCCTGTTCATTATTGCCAAATACGATCAGTAACATTGATGTTTAAGATAATGTCTGAAATGTCTTAGTGTCTTTATTAATATGAAGAATAATTTAAAATTTTATATTTCTATTTAGAAGACAGTGGAGCACTGAATTTTCTTACAAAAGTCAAGATTCTAAGAATACTTTTGCAAAATAGTAGCAATGTGAGAAACCTTATGAGATTTCACTTAATAAAAATTGTATTGCAAAGAATGGAATTGTATTTCATAGTTGAATCCCAGATGCAGCAAAAGTGTAGAATCATTAGGTAGCCTACATGTTAAGACATTTGAAAAGATTAATGTGAAAAAAAAGTGATGACAAATAGAATTTATAAGCAAATGACTCAGATCATGTTATAAACACTAAACTCCAGGTGGAATCATAAGCAGAGAGGAAGAGAAAACTATTTTTGAATAACAAGAAAGTTATTATAAGGCAAGATGACTCTATTTATGGCAATATCAGATAAGTCAACACGATTAAGTAGAATTTTTCCTCTAGCCATTTGGAAAGTAGGCATAAAGCAGGGATAATCAAGTGTATGGTACATATTATTAGAAATAGTTTTCTAAGTGGGGAGTCCTCTGCCACCATTCTGATACTTTAACTCACCAAATCACTTAACATCTCTGTATTTGCCTCATATTTAGGGGTCTTCAGCAGGCCTAATTCAACTGTAACCATATATGACTTCCACCTGAGAAAATAGCAAAGTTATCATCCATAAGGCAGCAGCCAGTGTTCTAGCAGAGAATTAGAAACTAGCCATTTTGCAAGTTATTTGGAAGTCTCTGCCATTTTTAATCTCATAGCAGTATAAAGCAGTAAAAATAAAATAAAAGATAGTATGGGAAACACACAATCACAGCTTCTTAACAATAGGAAAGTCATGTAGCCCAGTTTCTCTCTCAATGAAGGAATGATAACCTTCTTAAATGACCTTCAGTATGCTCTTAAATGTGTCCATGGCAGGGAGTGTGTTGCGGAGAGAAATCTAGTATCGTCAAAAAACACAAAATAGGGCGCCTGGGTGGCTCAGTGGGTTAAAGCCTCTGCTTTCGGCTCAGGTCATGATCCCAGGGTCCTGGGATCGAGGCCCACATCGGGCTCTCTGCTCAGCAGGGAGCCTGCTTCCTCCTNTCTTAAATGACCTTCAGTATGCTCTTAAGTGTGTCCATGGCAGGGAGTGTGTTGCGGAGAGAATTCTTTACTTGGAAATCTAGTATCGTCAAAAAACACAAAATACATCGGGCGCCTGGGGGACTCAGTGGTTAAGCGTCTGCCTTCAGCTCAGGTCATGATCCCAGAGTCCTGGGATCAGGCCCCACATCAGGCTCCCTGCTAGGGGGGGAACCTGCTTCTCCCTCCCCCATTTCCCCTGCTTGTTTTCCCTCTCTCACCATGTCTCTCTCTGTCAAATAAATAAATAATCTTAAACACACACACACACACACACACACACACACACTACTTCACCTGCTGCTTCTACTTGACAATTCTTCATATATTTAAAGAAGCAATGATGTCTTGCTTTGATCTATTCTTCTGCAAATTGAACCTTCACAGCTTCTTAACTTGTTCCTCACATGGACGCTCCAAATCTACTGGATGAATAATGTTTTTCAATCATCTCTTCCAGTGGAGCACCTACAACAACATTTAATGCACCACCTCCAGAATGATAAACATGGAGTCACAGAAGAAGAGCAAGTTTCTTAGATCTAGACACTAAATCACTATAAATGCAGTTGAATTTTTTTTTCTGAGCAACGCGCTTACTTTCTCACTTCATCAGCAATAGTGGCCAAATAAAACCTCCTCCTACCAATCCAAATCTCACATCGTAAATTATATGTATTTTGAAAACACTAATATAAAATGTTACATACAGTCCTCTTGCACTGCAGCCCATGCAAGTGGTTTCAGCTCGTCATTACAGTTTTGATCTCCATGCTCCCAGCACACTGGACGACTTCCCATGGCAAACACAGTGTTCTCTTCTACCCAGAAGCCCTGTGTTTACTGCTCCTTCTGCCTGAAAGACCCTTTCCAACACCACCAACCACCCCACCCTCGACACTTGCCAAACTCCCTTCAACTAGCTTTTTAACTTTGGCTTATTCCTTAGCTCTGACTTTAAAGATGCTCCTGGGGGGCCCCAGCAAATACTCAAAATGGGCTTATTGCCGGTTATATGCTCTTATACACTGAAGCACTCTACTCTAACACTCGATCTAAACATATGTGTCCTGCACGAAGCAGAGAGCTCTGTGACTATGAGTGCAGTGCAGAAGAGCTGGCACCTAGTAGGCACTTACTCAATAAGTAAACCATTGAGTGAGAGTCAACGTGAATTTTTTATTTTTTCTACTAAGCAGTATGTCAGTGATCTCTATCTGCTATCGTTCATCTACCTTTTTAATAGCCATGAAGGTAATAAATTGTCAAAACAGGAAAGAGACGAGGGTGTTCTAGAGCATTTCATTAATCAACATTTTTAAATGGTATTATAGTTATGCTTTGAATCTTATGTGTTCTACTTTCTCTAGATGGATTTCATAATACGCTTTGCCAGAAGTCATCATAAAATTACAGTATACTATATCTGCAATATTTTTTAGTACTACTGCTTGAAAACACATGAATCTATGGAATGGACATAGTGAAAAGAGCATAAATTTCAGGTTAAGTTATACTTTTACTAGCTACATCGTCTTGGAATAGTTATAATTTTTTAACCTGTAAGGAAAAAAAATCACCAAGTCATATATGATAGATTCTTATAGGAATTAAGTAAAATATGTTAATAGCTTTCACTACTTCCATCACCTCCCTGACCAAACTCAGTATTAGCAAAATAGTTTAAAATTTTGCACTGGAAATTAAAAATAATCAATATTAAAATTATCAATATATAATTCTCAGGAACAACCGTTTTATTTTATTTTTTAAGAGTTTATTTATTTTTTTGAGAGCAAAAAAGTGAAGGAGAGAGAGATCAGGAGCAGGGGGACCGGGAGAGGGAGAAATAGGCTCCCTGCTGAGCAGGGTACCCAATGCTGGACTCCATCCGAGGACCCTGGGACCATGACCTGAGCCAAAGGCAGACACTTAACCAACCGAGACACACAAGTGCCCTAGAAACAACCATTTTAAAAATTAGAAAACATCACCCTTCTCCAGACTTCTGATTCTTCTCCCACCTTCTTTGACTCCTGAGAGATTACAAACATTGATAAAATTTAAACAAGGTTTTCAGTACCACAAAAATAATTTGCCTTTATCTGAGACTTTGAATCTACTTTAAAATGGTGAATAGCTCTCATATTTTCACTCCTTTCATGCACAGTCTAGCCCATCAAATTTGAAGAGTGATCTATTTAAGAGGAAAGAACAAAATAAAAGCAGTTGTGCAGTTCTGCCTGCTATTTTTAATATATCGGATTACATTCCCCAACCATGTGCCTTCCTTTGTTCATATTATTTCTCCTCAGCCTGCAAACACATTCTGTTACTGTTAGCATTTTTCAAAATCCCTAATTTGTTCTTCAAACTTCCTGAGGCTACTTCTAGAGATACACAAAAATATAAAATATTTATCAACATTTTAATATGCCCCTTTTGTAAAATTTGAATATTTTCTTTCACAATTTGAGCCTAACAAAATGATCTCTAATGCAATATCTTTAGATGACTCTTTTTTTCTACCCCTGAAATTTTTTACAATTGCAGGGTTTATATTTTAACAACTATCTTTATTCTTCAGCTCTATTTCCTTCTACAGTGTTTAATCATACATTATTTTTGCATAAATAGAAATTTTTAAATTGTTTATTGAAACATACATACAGAAGTACCCAAATCATAAATGTATGGCTTAATGAATTCTCACCAAGAGAATACACCCATAAACCAACTCCCCACTCGGAAAGTAGAACATTTCAAGACCCTAAATTCCCTTATTCTGTAACTACCTATATTTCTTCCTAGATAAAGTAACAACTATCCTGACTTCTAATATCTTAGATTGGCTTTCTATGTTTTGTACTTTATATAAAAAGATTACACACTATGCTCTCTTTTGTGTTTTGCTTCTTTTGCTCAGCCTATTTGTAAGATTTACTCATGTTGCACAATAATTCATTCACATTATTTTATGGTATTCCATTGTATGAATATAATAAGCATATTTAGCCATTCTATCATAAATAGACATTTAAGTCTTTCCCAGTTTGGGGCCATTTGAAATAGTGCTGATATGAACATACATATATATTTCTTGTGGGGGAAATATGAATAAAAATATGAGGAAAATAGTGTGTTGGGACTATTCCTAAGAAAGCAATTGTTAGATCATAGGTTTATGCATATATTCAAATTTAATAGATACTATCAAACTTTTTTTCTAAAATACCAATTAACCTACCTACGCACAGTATAGATTAGTGCTAACACAGTATATCTTTCTCAATCCCTATACTTCTAATCTGACTGTGACTCTATATTTAAAATAGATCTCTTAGGGCCACCCAGGTGGCCCTTAATTAATTTAAATTAATTAATTTAAAAAATATCTCTCTTACATATAAACAAGTTCGGTCATATTTTTTAATTGACTCTTTGACAGTCTCTGCCTTTTAATTAGTATATTTAGATCATTCACATTTAAAGTGATTATTGACATATATAGTTTAATAGTTACCATATATGTAACTATTTTCTGTTTGTTGCCCTTGCTCTGTTTCTTTTTGTGTCTTCTACTCTTTCTGCCTTTTCTGGTTTTAATTGAGCATTTTATGTGATTCCATTGTTTTCCATCTTTCTTAGCCTATCAATTATCCTTTAAAGCAAAAAATATCTGTGGTTGTCCTAGAGTTTCCAGTATGCATTTACAACTACTCTAAGTCCATTTTCAAGTAACACTATACTACTTCATAGTTAGTGCAGGTACTTTAAAACAGAGTATTGGCAGTTTCTTTCTCCTGTCTGATATGACATTGATGTCATTCATTTCATATACCCATAAGTAATAATCACTATGATAATCACTGTTATTGCTATTTTGAACAAATTGTTTCTGTTAGATCAAACATAAGAAAAACAAAAAGTTATATTTCCCCTTCATTTATTCCTTTTCTAACACTATTATGTAAATCTGTTTCTGACCTATATAATTTTCCTTCTTCCTGAGGAACTTCTTTTAACATTTCTGACAAGGCAGGTTTATTGACCACAAATTCCCTCAATTTACTCATTGATTCTCACAATAATCCTGTGAGGTAGATACTATGTTTATTGCGGACGGGGTAACTAAAACTTTTAAGTAACTTGCCATATATCACTTAGGCATCAAATGAAAAACTACCTTACTAGGCTGCCACCCGATTCAGTGTATCCTGATATATTTTTAATATACCTGGTATACATAGCTAGTGTGGTCCTTTAAAAGAGGAATTTTCTTTGCATTGCTAAAATATCCTTAATAATATTTCTGTGTACTGTCCTACCATGGCAGTCTTTTCAAATAACAACCTAAAAACCCTAGCAACTCAGCTCTTGCACTGTCCTTTTATAACTGTTTTCTCCTCCTCCCATAAGGGACCTTAAATCCTTCAGTTGAAGTTATCCCACTGTAACTAAATGAAAACCCACTAACTAGAGGAAGCAGTTTATTAACCTGACTGTAAATTTGTCTTTCTCCCAGTCTGATCCAATCAAGAAACATATTCCTTGAACTGAGGGACGTTTATCAACAAAGCCTGGAATCATGTCTGCCATGGACTGCCTGAGCACTGAGACAGCAAAGCGGGTAATATTCGCTGCAAGGTACCTTCATGGGCTCCACAGCCCTCTCGTGTAAAGTGTGCCCTTGGGATCTGCAGTGTTAGCATCACCTGATATCTCATTATAAATACAGAATCCCAGGCTCCACCCAGACCTACTGAATTTTCATTTTATCAAGATCCCCAAGTAAATCACAATGAGATATCAACTCACAGCTGTCAGAATGGCGAAAATCAAAAACAAAAGAAACAACAAGTGTTGGTGAAAATGTGGAGAAAAAGGAACCCTCATGCACTGTTGGTGGAAATGCAGACTGGTGCAGCCACTGTGGAAAACAGTATGGAGATTCCTCAAGAAGTTAAGAATACAGTTACCACCTGAGCCAGTAATTCCACTACTGGGTAAGCAGGGGAAGTAGTCAAGGGTCATAACTCAAGGGTAGAGATCCACAGGAAGTCTTGTCCCATTCCATCTGGGAGGAAATCTCCTAAAAACCAAGATTGGTAGGAAGGGAATAGGAAGTAGATCACAGTCAACAGATGTCAGTACAGACAGGGAGAAGGATGGAAAAAATTCTAGAACCTAAGAGATAGAAGCCAGCAGGGTGGGCTGCTTAAAGAGGCACACAAAGAAGCTGCCATGTGATACTGTCCTTGAAATCATATTGTGAGTCTCACTTCTCAATCAGGGAATAAATGAATACTTTCTATATCTGTTAATTAACCACACAAGGTTCAAACCAGTCAAGGGATTACAAGAGTTCATTGAACATTTATGAGATAGTGTACTGTAGTCCCCCTTTCCCTCTAGAAGCCTTAAATCTGATATGGGAGAAAAGAGAGAAGGTGAAATAATAAGCACGTTACTCTATGTTAACACAATTCATCAAGCATCTACCATGTGCCAGGAGGAGTGTTAGCTGCTCATAACATATCCAAACATACACCAGCTCAGTTCAGCGAGATTCAGTTGTTATGTTTATATTATAAGTAAACCAAGCCCAGAGAAGTTACAGTACCTATTCAAGACCATAGCCACATAGGCATTAATTGACAAACCTGATATGTGAGTCCCAGAAGCAGATTATGCCCTTGCTCACAGACGCCAATTTACACAGACAGTAAGAGCTAGAGGAATTGTGGTGGGTGAGAGCTTGTGTGGGGGGTGGGGTGCGGGGGGCAGAGAGCTATTAAAGAATGTGATCATTATGTATTAAATAAGAAAAAGAAATAACTCTGACATCTATGCTCAGGATCTTCACTGGTGTTTTCTGACTTTGCTTTTTCTGGAACACGTATTACCAGCACAGATGATATATCGAAGAGCCTGAAGCTGGTGGACAATTGTGGGTTTACTGTGAACCCCTGGATTCAATGACTCTACCTTCTTTTACTTCCCAATGTGAGCGAGGATAAAGTTAATGGTGTATAACTAATGCTATCATAAATTTCCAGCCACTACTGAGCCATTTGCAAACTGCTTGTCACTAATATTGGGTTTACTCACCCCACTCCCTTCCCTATAATCCACCACCAACTATTTCTTTATGACTTTGTGCTCCACCATGAGCGAAACACAGCAAATGTGAACAAATTCATGAAGTTCTCCTCTGCACTCCAGATGGTTGATGTGTGCCAGGTTTGAGAAATCCAGTAAATCAGTGGATGCATGCTGCTAAATCTCTGCTTAAGCTTGCCCCCACAGAATGACCTTGAGAGTTTCATCTCAGAACTGGTCGTAATTTACATTATATTAAATCAAAGAGGAAGAAGTTTTCATCCCACCAATTATAGTTTATGCTTTTGAAACCCGATAATAAACAAAACTAAATTATAAGAGCGGCGGCATCTCTAAAATAAAAAGACAAAATGTAGGACATGTTTTTGCCTTGTGTAGTATTGGTGTTAGTGCTTTAGCTCAACAGCATTCCCCAGTGGGGTTTTAAGAAACTAACTTTAGTAGTACTATTTCAAAGCTACATCTAAAGGAGAGACTGTGGACTCCAAGAAACAGACTGAGGGTTTTAGAGGGGAGGGAGGTGGGGGATGGGTTGGCTTGGTGACTGGTATTAAGGAGGGCATGTATTGCATGGAGCACTGGGTGTTATACGTAAACAATGAATCTTGGAACAGTACATCAAAAACTAATGATGTACTGTATGGTGACTAACATA
The DNA here is from genome assembly GCA_002007465.1 of Ailurus styani. NCBI lineage: Eukaryota > Metazoa > Chordata > Mammalia > Carnivora > Ailuridae > Ailurus > Ailurus styani. The sequence continues at coordinate 1,047,595 of LNAC01000179.1, forward strand.
ACATAATAAAAAAATAAATTAAAAAAATAAAGGCACTTCAGATATGTGAGATAATTTATCCAGTTAAAACCTGCACTTTAAAAAAAGAGATTTTATTTATTTATTTGAGAGGCACAAGCAGGGGGCAAAGGGGTGGGGTGCAGAGGGAGAGGAAGAAGCAGACTCCCTGCTGAGTGGGAAGCCCAATCCAGGGGCTCGATCCCAGGACTCTGGGATCATGACCCGAGCAGAAGGCAGCCTCTTAACCAACTGAACCTCCAAGGTATCCCTAAAACCATATTTTTGACAAATGAGGGTAATTTTAGAAGTAAAGGAAAGGTTTTGGAAATGATATAATACATAATAAAAGAAATTAAAGACTGATTAGTCTGTGAAAGAAAACACGGATGGGAGAAGCTTTCCTTGAATACTTGCATATTGCTTTCATTAACTGCAATCCCCATGCAAATATTATCCCCTTTGTTGTTGGAGCTTGCCTTTCTTGTTAAGCCTTCACACTCCAGTCTACTTTGGCAACAGCTGCCCTACTCAGAACCTTTCTTTCCTCTTTCATGTCCTCTTGCTGTCTAACCTCACCCATGAGAGTCAAGGGTCTCTTCATGCAGCTTTTTTAAGAATTCTGGACATATTTCCAACATAGTATTTGTCAGATAGGCTAATGATTACTTGCTTACTTTCCAAGGAGAGAGATTTTTAATATCCATCTCTACATTTAGGATCTGATACAAACTGTGGTCATTAGATATGTGGTAGATGAATAAATGAATGAATAAATAGCATAAGGAAAGAAAAGTAGACTTGCTCTCTGTTGCTTTCTCATTCTTCAACCAATGGTTAGAAAGATAAGATTGCCAGATTTAGCAAATAAAAATAAAGATGCCCCATTAAATCTGAACTTCAGGTAAATAGTAAATCATTTTTTATTGCACCAAATAATGCCAGGGCATCTTGTATTTTATCTGGCAATCCTAAAAGTATAAAGATATAGATTTCAGCTTGACATAAGAAAAAAAAAAGGTTTCTAGAAGCTTGATTGGTACAGGAAAATTTTCGAGGTAACAAGTTTCCAGATCTTATTATTTCAGCATGGTTTCGATGTCAGAGGAGTTCTGGGTGTATCCTTGCATTTGGTAAATCCTTTCTCATCCCTTTCTTATTAAGCAACATATTTTGATAAAATATGCACACAGATATATCTAGACTTTGGGAGTGAATATTTCATATGCAAATTATACACTCCACTTGCAAGTGCTTCTTTTAACTGCAAAACTCTATTGACCACACAGCTGTGAGTTTCTTTTGGAAGGCTCTTAAACTACAGTGCATTATTGATGTATTTTAAATATAGTGAGGTTCAAGTTGATCAAATTACTTCTTAATTCTAATTCCATCTCTCCCCTAAGTTGTTTTAACTCTGTGCCACAGCTATGAAACACAAATTCTATTATCTGCCTCACTAGATACCCTGTGGGTTGATGTGTTCAGTACAGTCAATATGTGCATTGCTATGTAAAATGAAAAGTTATTGGTATTAATTATTACAGTTGAGCTAGGAGTCACATCTTTATTACATACTCCCATTTTTTGCCTTAATTTTGTATTTTTGTCAACTATGATTTCAAAAGAGTTAATAAATTCTAAATAAATTAAACCCAAAGAAAGAAAAAATTATACGTTTCACGTTTTGACAGTAATAATAATAGTAATGTCATGACACAAAATAAAATAGCAGGACTACCTGGAAGTCTCTTTAGCTACAAAATAATATTAAATTATTTCAAAATAACAAAAACATATGGCAACCAATAAAAATAACATTCTTCTAAGAGCTCTAATGTAGTTATGATATACCAAATATACCACAAAATGAAGGATAAAGATGTACTTATTGATATGAGTTTAAACCATGTGAAATTGCCGTATTTCACCTATAAAAATGACAATATCACATGGTTCAAAGAAAATAACCCATTGTCTATGAATTTCGATAAAGAATGTGTCTTTTCTGGAAATATTTTTCATCAGAAAATGTATACTTCATATCTAAATGTAAACTTTATATCTAAATGAAGGGAGATTTCAAATATAATGGTCTTTTAAAGTCTCTGAAAAAAGAGGGGATAATGGAAGAGTCCCTGTTACACAGTATTTGCTAAATAAGTGTTGGCCTATAAAAAATGAAATGAGAAAACTGAATGTTCTAGCTGACAGGCAAAGGCTTAGTCTACATCAGATCCCAACACAGTGCTGTTATTCTACTAGCATTTATGAAGCTGTTGCCATGTGTAAAGCATAATTCTAAGTGCATTGAACTCATTTAATACACACAATCTTTTTTTCAAATTTGCAACAGGTATGAACACCTGTCTTCTGAATGTCAATTCTTATTATACCCTCCTACAGAAAAGGAAAGCTCAGAGCAGAGGCTCTGAACTTGTCCAAAGTTATACAATTAGGTAATCTGAATTAGGAGGAATTCAAATCCAAGGGTTCAGTCTCTAAACCAAACATTCTTAGTAACCATGCTATGTAAACTGCATAGCAATCTACAGGAAATTTCTGTTCCTGTTATGAAACTCATATATTTGGCTTCTTCCTATACACTTTTCCTAGTTGAACCAGGGTCCCCAGATAAAACATAGGAGACCTGGGCGCCGGGTGGCTCAGTCGGTCAGCATCTGACTCTTGATTTTGGCTCAGGTCGTGATCTCAGAGTCCTGAGACTGAGCCCCAAGTCAGACTCTGTGTTGGTTATAGAGTCTGCTTGATATTCTCTCTCTCTCTCTCTCTCTCTCTCTCTCTCTCTCTCTCTCTTTCCCTCTGCTCTTCCCCCACCACTTGCATGCATGTGCACATATGTACACTCTCTCACTCTCAAATAAATAAATAAATAAATAAATAATAGGAGATCCAGTTAAATTTGAATTTCAGAAAAATGGAAATTTTTGTTAGTATGGCTATAAATATCTCCTTTGATATTTGGGATACACGTATTCTAAAAATATAGTCATTTTTTATCTGAAATTCAAATTCAAGCAGGTCTCCTCTATTTTAGTTTTTAAATGACAACTTTCAAATTAAAAGTGAGTTTTGACATCCTGTTTTGCTGATATTTTTACATGTAACATTCTCACCTAAATAGCGATCCTACCAGTTAGATTCCAATTTATTTTTCAAATTGGCAGTAGATATGCACACCTGTCTTCTGAATGTCAGTAAAATCCTTTGCCCTGCTAAATGTTACAAAAAGGCATTCTCACTATCATTAATGTCCCTTAGTTAAATCTGACCCAAAAATATTATCATTAATTGAAATGATTAGCAATGTAAGATTTATAACAAAGGGTCAATATAGAATTTTGCTATTTAATTAAAACCATAGGCTATTGGGTTGCAAAGTGAATTTTTAAACAAACTTTTAATTTCTGAAAAATTTTGGATTTATAGAAGGGTTGAAAGAATATTTCACAGTTCTCTAATCCCCATACCCTGTTTTCCCCTATTGTCAACATTACTGTGGTATGTTTTCACAACTAATAATCTAATATTAACATTATAATATAATAATATATAATATCAACATTATTTACATATGAAGTCAATACTTTATTCATATTTCCTTATTTCTCACCCAGTCTTCTTCTGTTCCAGGATTCATTGTCACACCTCCTTAGTTTCATCTTGGCCGTGACACTTTTTCAGACTGTCCTTGTTTTTGATGACCTTAAGAATTTCAAGTACAGGTGAGGCATTTTGTAAAATATTCTTCCATTTGAATTTGCCTAATGTCTTTCTCATGATTGTACAGGGGTTATGAAAGTTTGGGAAAAAGACCAGAGGTAAAGTGCTATTCTCACCAGATTGTATCAAAAGTACATGCTACTTATAAGATCACTTATTATTTATCATATTAACCTTGTCATAATGCTTATCAGGTTTCTGCTGTAAAGTTACTCTTTGTTCTTCCATTTTCATACTGTATCATTAAAAAAAATGTCACTATGTGGACTCCACAGTTAAGAGGTGAGGATTTGAGGAGTGCTATAGTCTAAATGTTTATGTCCCCCTCAAATTCATATGTTGAAATCCTAATCACCAAAGGTGATGATACGGGTTGGGGATGCCTTTGGGAAGTGCTTCTTAGGGCACAAGGGTGGAGCCCTCATGAATGGGATTAGGGCTCTTGAGGACACACAGAGCACCCTCTACCATGTGAGGATAAAAGGAGAAATGAGGATAAAAGGAGAAGTCTGCAACCCAGAAGAGGTCCTTCACCCAACTGTGCTGGCAACTTGATCTTAGACTTCTAGCCTCCAGAAGTATGAGAAATAAATTTCTGTTATTTAAAAGCCACCCAGTTTGTGGCATTTTGTTATAGCATCCCAAAGGACTAAGACAAGGGGTGATATCTGCATAAACTATTTGGAATTCTTCTGCAAGTGAGATTTGTCTATTCTTCCCATTCATTCATTCATTTTTCATTTTTTATTCAATAATTTATATCTGTATGGATGCATGAACATTTTATACTTGGGGTTATAATCCAAAAATATGTTATTTCTTTTGTTGCTCAATTTTTCTAGCTTTGGCACTGGGAGCTTTTCAGTTGACTTGTGTCCCTTTGACATACCCACATCATTTTGTTTTTTTAATCACTTCCTTACTTTCTGACACAAGAAGCTCCAGATTACAATTGTTCTAGATTTTCCACTGGGACTTTTTCAGTTGGCTCATATATCCCTTTGACACAGCCCATCATTGTGTTTTGTTTTGATTTTAGCATTAGTTTCTGACACTGTAAGATGCTCCAGCCTCATTTTGTATATTCTCTGCCTTAAACCTCAAAACCATTTCTCCAAAGTGCCTTGGTGCCTTTTGTTAGTATATAATATTAGGTATCAAGATCTAGGCACGAGGTGTACTTGTTGCCGCGAGGGAGTCATTGCCTTTAGTCTCTCAGCAGACAGAGCTAGGATGCATATGTGTGCATACTAACCTGTGTATGTACACATGTGCATATTGATATCCATCTATATCTATATTAAAGGTAAACATGAGTTCACACTGAAATTTCTGATTTTCATCCAGTACCACAGAGTTCAATCTAGACTCTCCCTCCCCCTTTGTTTGTCTGTAAGCTACCACTGCAACCACGAGAAACTGCCCTCTCATCATCTGCCATCCACTTACACATTTGTTCAATCTCTCATACATGTACGGTAATTTCAGAGTTGTTAACCCTTGACCTCATGGCAAACAATTTTACCAGATAGAGCACAGTGATTACGTACAGTTCGTAAGTTTACAGTCCACACCCATTTCCAGAGGTGTTTATATTGGCACCTTTCTTTTTCCATCCCCTTCAATGAGGTTATATCACATACTGTAATATGGATTATTTTATCACAGTCTGCATTTCTCCTGGGATCCCCCAATCTCCTCTAACTGATGTTTGTCATTATTTGCATATAATTAAGTTTCATTCTTTGTGGTCTAAGGTTCTATGGGTTTTTACAAATGTATAGTGCCATGTATCCAGTATCATACAGAGTTCTCCCACCTATAAATTCCCTATGCTTATCTATTCAACCCTTCCCCCTTTTCCTAACTCCCTGAAACCACTGAGCTATCTATTTCATAGCTTTACTTTTCCAAGATGTCATATAAATAGGATAACAAAGTATGAGGTCTTTTCATACAGGTCTCTTTCACTTAGCAATATGCATTTAAGACTCATCCATGTTCTGGGGCAATTTGATAGTTCATCCATGTTATCTCTGAAGAGAATTCCATTTTATAGATGTACCACAGTTTCTCTAACTGTTGAAAGACATGTTGATTGTATCCAGCGTTTGACAATTGTGAATAAAGCCACACATACACAATTTTGTGACAACACAAGTTTTCGAATCTGTTGAGTAAATACCTAAAAGTGCCTTTGCCAGAGGAACCCCTCAAGGGCTGTGGGAGCCCAGAGGCTCCCAGTCATGCTTGAGCATGAACCTTTTGAAGAGATACTTGCCCAGCTTAGGAGCCAGCCAGCCCACCTGTGGAGGTTAGTCAGGTGGTCATCATCTTCTTAATGAGTTTCACCTCCTCATCTAAGACGTGGCTCTCCAGGAAGCGACGGAGGTGGAGTTCTGTGCAAGCAGGACCCAGGATATGCAGATCAAAAAGGACCTGGTTCAGGTTCTTCCCCAGAACCGTGGCAGTCTGCATTGCTCCAGGGTTTTATCCTATTCATTTTGGGATAACTTCTGCAGATCCTGGAAGAGAACGCGGCCACACACTGGTTTTGCATATTCAAGAAGCTGGGGGCCCTCTCAATTCTCTTTGGGCAATATGGGACAGAAGTGGCCCATGTCCTCCAGTGCCATGACATCCTGGGCAAAATAGAAGCCCAGAAAAAGGTAAGTGTAGGAGACCACAGGTGCATGTTGACCAGGTGGTTGTCATCGGCTCCACCTCAGTGCAATAAATCTGAGGAATCTGGGAGCTGGTAGTTGATTGGCAAAAAGGAGCCAAGCTCGAAAAACAGTGTTGGGGCTGTTACCAGAGGTAGAGGATGGATTTGAAGGTTGCCACAGGAAAAGAGGTTGGAGGGGGGTTAGAGGCTGGAAGAAGGGGCATAGCTGGGTTGGTCCCATCCAAACACTGTTGAAACAACAGATAGATCCATGTGATCCCAGGATGTATTGCCTGTATGCAGATTTTTTTTATAGTACAATACTATAGATGTTATTTTCTCTTCCTTACGATTTTCTTAATAACATTTTCTTTTCTCTAGCTTACCTTATTGTAAGAATAGAGTATATAATATGTATAATGTACAAAATAAGTGTTTATCAACTGTCCGTGTTACTGGTAAGTCTTCCAGTCAATGGTAGGCTATTAGTAGTTAAGTTCTGTGGGAGCCAAAAGTTATGGGGGATTTTTGATTGCTCGGGGGTTGAGGCCCATAACCCCCACATTGTTCAAGGGTCAACTGTAATGCTAAATGTACAAATTTCATCAAAAAAGTCAAAGTAGAATTTTCTAATTGCTCACTTATAAAAAACATTACTGAAATAAAATTTGTATAAGGAGCAGTAAAAAATAGGGCATGCAGACTTCCTGAAACATTCATCTGCAGCTTATTTTTGTAGCGGGTATATACTAGGATCTCTTAATAGTAATGCTCTTTGAAAAAGCATGGTCTTCAATGTACTCAGTCCTTTTATAGGCTCTTCATACCACAACCTTGATTCTTAAGTAGGGCAGTGGATAACACTCCTGAACCAGTTGGTAGGTCTGAACACATGAAAATGTTTTAAAGGATGTGCTCACTGCTCTCTACCGACCTTTTGGAAAAAGCCCAATGTCTGTATGTTTTATGGACAACACTTAAAATAGAAGCTGCTCCTTTAATCTCTGAGACATATTGAGATGCAGTCTCACCAAATCAGGACTTATATTAGACCATTATAAACATGAGAATAGGCATATTCAAGATACACTTTTTAAATCTTTATTGTAAAAACTCCCTAAAAAGAATCCAGGAGACTGTCATTTAAGACATGAACAAAATTAGTGTCAAATCATCGAATCAGATCCTACTCTTTCACAATTGACCAAGGACCTGAAATTTAAAATTCTGAATAATGGCTGATCCTACATTATCATTTCACAAGGGCATCAAATCGTTTTATCTAGGGTGAAGCACAAACAGTAAAAGATAGCCTTGTGGCATATTTTTTATTTGTTTACAAACAGTAAGTAACCCAGCACACCACCCGTCAAGATCCCTTATGGTGCTTGGCTTACGATAAAATAAAAGCCTCTGTGTCTGCTATGAATACAAATACTGGGAAACACAGGCACTGGCAACAAACTTTTCATTATATTCTCAAGTTTCTGGGTAGAAGCTCTATTCAATTATTCATTAACAGTATTTAAAAGCAAATTCACAAATTATAAAAGCATAATTATTATAAAATCCCCAAGGAAACAAAAATCAATAATATTTACCCACAGATGAACAAGAAAAATAAGTGAGCCAATGGAACTTATTATTCACAACCAAGCTATGGAAATAACCTAAGTTGTCCATCAACAAATAACCAAGAAAATTATAGAGATTATAGAAATAGATGGATGTAGATAGATATTTCATATATAAAATAAAATATAATCCAGCTATAAAAAAGGTAGGAAATCCTTCCATTTGTGACCACATGGGTGAAACTGGAGGGCATTGTACTAAATGAAATAAACCTGATAGAGAAAGACAAACACTGTGTGTATTATAAGTTCATGGTAAATAATGCTACAATGAACAAGAAGATGCAGATATCTTCTCGAAATAGCGATTTCAAATACCCAGAAGTGGAATGGGCTGGATCATCTAGTAATTCTATTTTTAACTTTTCAAGGAGCCTCCATACCGTTTCCCATAATTGTTGTACCAATTTACATTCCCACAGTATACAAGTGTTCTCTTTTCTCCACATCCTTGTCAGGACTTGTTATCTCTCATATTGTGACAATAGCCATCCTAACAGGTGTCAGATGATATCCCATTGTCATTTTTTAAAAGAATGTAGAGAAATGTATTGCCATTTCAAAGTATAACTCAGATGAATCAGACCAAAAAAAATCATTAACATTAAAATGTTATTTAACCAGATTTGTCTTTAGAATATTTCTCTTTTGATAGGCAATTCTGCACCTAATATAGTATAATTTGGTATAAACATATATCGTAGATATTTTTAAAGGCCTATAAAAGGATGTTTTATGATGGTCCATCATAAGTAAACAATAATGTATATTAATAAAAATTAATTGATAGATTGCAATTTTGAGTTTGTACAATGTTCTAGAAAGATCCTACTTTCTTCACCGTATTTTATATCAGATTGGGTACTCCTATTATGTTGGATTTGTCAAAAGGAGCTCAATAGAATGTGTTTCTTTCATGTATGTCAAGTTGCATCCATTCAAACTATGGAGTTCCCCACGCAAAACCAATATATGTGTTGCTGAAACACTTGCTATTGTGGCTGTAAAATATTAATTTCCCTAACATATGGCATTTAGTCTTAAAATATTAGTCCCTTCACCCATAATATTTCCATAAGCCTCTTTTGTAGCCCCAAAAATCACCAAAAAGGGAACAAACACTTCCTCTTGCCATTCCTCTGCCCCCTTTCACTCCTTTAGAGTAGAGGCCAAAAAACTTTTTCTGTCAAGGGCTAGATAGGCTCTGTCTCTGCCTGCCTCTCTGCCTACTTGTGATCTCTCTCTCTCTGTCAAATAAATAAATCTTTGGGCAACTGCGTGGCTCAGTGGGTTAAAGCCTCTGCTTTCGGCTCAGGTCATGATCGCAGTGTCCTGGGATCGAGGCCCGCATCGGGCTCTCTGCTCAGCAGGGAGCCTGCTTCCTCCTCTCCTTGTCTCTCTGCCTGCTTCTCTGCCTACTTGTAATCTCTCTCTCTCTGTGTCAAATAAATAAATAAAATCTTTTTTTAAAAAAAAGGGCTGGCTAGGTAGGAAATATGTTGGGCTTTACAAGCCCTGTTGCATCCATTCAGTTCTACTGATGGCAATAAATAAATAAATAAATAAATAAATAAATAAATAAATAAACCATAGACAGGGACTCCTGGGTGGCTCAGTTGGTTAAACAGCTGCCTTCAGTTCAGGAGCCCCGATTTAGGCTCCCTGCTCAGAGGGAGCCTGCTTCTCCCTCTCCCTTTGCCACTCCTCCTGTCTGTACTAGCTCATTGTGCTCTCTCACTCTCTCTCTCTCTCTCTCTCTCTCTCTCAAATAAGTAACTAAAATCTTAAAAAACTCCAACAACCACCATAGACAACCACCACAGTAAGTGAATGGGCATGGCTGCCTATGACCCACTCTGCATTAGAGTACTACAATTAAGTCTGCTCATATTAAATACAGAGCAAGGTACACCTTAGGGCCTAAAATAAAGGTAGACTCTTTTTCTTTCAGAGTCCTTTAGGAAAAGCATTATGTAACACCTGAGAAATATCATCTACTTTAAATATATCCTCACAGTTTCATTCTTTTCTTACCCTGAGATAGTTGTTGAGAAAGGGTAATCTGTGGTCCAGTACATGAAACATCTTTGGGGATATATATTATTTAAATAGAAAGGGATATTACTTCTACCATTAAAAGAATCCAGTTCCCAAATAATAGTGACCCTTGGGTAAGAAGCAAGTGCCTGCAGCATGCCTCCAACATACTGAATATTAAAGGACAGTGAGTTCCTGGCAGTAACTGTGGCATCTCGAAGCTGTATTTTCCTATCTGTATAAGGAGGAAATTGTCCAATATTTTTCTCTGCATCAAGTGAGGTGAAGACTCAGAAAGTGGATTATCAGGTGAGCTTTCTGTACAGGTAACTGGATCCAAAATGAGTAGAACCTTTTAAGCTATTTTTTCTGCTGGGGTGCTGCAGAATTCAACTGTTGATGGAATCTTCTTTTGACATTTAGTGCCAGCATTATCCAGAAGAGCATTTCCTGCTTTTGCCAATTTGTATTGTGTTGATGCTAGTCCTGCTATGGTGTGAGGCTGTGTCCTAGGTAGCAGGTAGGCTCTGTTCCCCACTGCAAGGAGACTAAGAGCTCCTCCAACAATTTCTGGGTAGCCTTCGTTTCCTGACGAAACTACTCCCGTTCACTCACGCGATTTCTAATAGCGCTTTGTGCATCACGGTTTTGATGGTGTAAACCTGCTCTGGAGTTGGTTGACTCATCTGCTATAATCCTGCTTCTGAGAAATTTACTTGGCCACACATCACACTATAGTGACATATATTCTAACTATTCAGAAAGTTGAGCTGTGTTTTGACCTAGGGCTTCATTTTCTAAAATAAGCTGATTTGGGGGCACCTGGATGGCTCGTGGTAAGTTAAGCATCGCCCTCGGCTCAGGTCACGATCCCAGGATCCTGGGATCGAGTCCCCCATCAGGCTTCCTGCTCAGCCAGTAGTCTGCTTCTCCCTCTCCCTCTGCTTGCTGCTCTCCTTGCTTGTACTCTCCCTCCCTCTCTCTCTTTCTCTCTCTCTCTGTCAAATAAATAAATAAATAATCTTAAAATAAAATAAAATAAAATAAGTCGATTTTTTCTCACAGGCTAGACATTCAAAGTGATACTGAGGATCATCACCAACAGAAGCCACTAGCAACTTTTTACTTACAGTTGACCTCTGTACACTGAGCTGGTTTGAAACATCTTTGTCCTGTAGAAACTTTTAAGAGTTCTTGAGCTTTTCCAATATATTCTTTACCTTAGATAGTTCCTTTCTGGGTTCTAAAACTCCCTCTGACTGACCAAGGAAGTCTCCTCTATCATGTCCCAGACACTTAACCTTTGCATTTTTGTTGGAGATATCATGGGTTATAGCAGTGTTGGGAACTAATATTCTTACAGTTTCAACTTCCACTGCTTTTTCTGTGAGAATCTTCCTTAGTTGAACTCCTGGACTCTATGATGCAACAGCTTTCTTTTGTGGATTCTGAAGGATGTGATGCTTTATGGGTTGGACACCAGACGTAAGTTCAACAGATTTAGGCAGCTCCTCAGTTTCTATTCCATCTCCTGCTCCTTGGACTGGGTTGGTTTCTAAACTTTCAAGAATAGTCATTTTTTTAACCAATGAAAATATACCTCCAGATTTCTACTGAAAACTGCCAAAGTTCCTTATTTTTCTGATTTCAGAAGACTTCATTTTACAGATTGCTGCGCTCTGTGTTGCAGGGTTAACTGTTCCACACACTCCTTTTCCTTTCTGAAGCTGACCCACCCAGACCTTCCTGGTATCCAGCTGCTCGCTAACTCTCTCGTTTTAGTTTTTATTTGAATTTCCCTGATGATTAGTGGTGCTGAGCACCTTCTCATGTATCTGCTGGACATTTGCATGTCTTCTTTGGGAAAATGTCTATTAAGATTGTTTGCCTGTGTTTTAATTGAGCTACTTGTGTTTTTTCTATTGAGTTGTAGGAGTTCTTTATATATTTTAGATATTAATCCTTATCAGATTTATGGCTTGTAGATATTTTCTCCCATTCTGTATGTTGGCTTTTCTTTTTCTTCTAAGAAAAATATTTTATTATTTTATTGCTAATATTTTATTACAGCTTTTATATGAACAAAGCATTTATTTTAATATTAAATAAATCATACTTTTCAAAGTACAGAAGAGTACTCTTTACCTGTGAAAAGTATTTATAGAAAAGGTCATTAGGTCCTTCATTGTATAAAGAAGTTTTTTTCTGCTCTGAAAACAAACTTCCAAAGCATTGATAGGTGGAATAGTATCCTTATGGGGGCACCTGGGTGACTCAGTTGAGTCGTCTGACTTGATTTGGGCTCAAGTCATGATCTCAGGGTCCTGAGATTGAGCCCTGTGTCGGATTCAGTGCTGGGCCTGAAGCTTAAGGTTAAGATTCTTAAGATTCTCTGTCCCTCTCCCTCTACCCCTCTACCTGCTCACTCTCTCTCTCTCTCTCTCTCTCTTAAAAAAAAAGTATCCTTATGCGAAACTCAGACTTAATGTTGACTGAATTAATTAACTAAGAAATATTACATACTTACATGTCATAACAGATATTATGGAAAATTCAAAAGTATAACAAGTTCCCTATACCTGCAAAGAGTTTATAATCTCATGTGGAAATGAATAGCTAATTTCATTATTTGGAAAAATCTTTGGTTTTTCATTTCATTTATCATTTCTTTTACTATGCAGAAGGATTTCAGTTTGATATAGTTAGTCCTACTGGTTTATTTTTGCTCTTGTTTCTTATGCTTTGACTATCATATCCATAAAATCATTGCCAAGACCATTATCAAGGAGCTTTTCCTTGTGTTTTCTTCTAGGAGTTTTATGGTTGAGATTTTACATTTAATCTATAACCATTTTGAGCTATTTGTTCTGAGTGTGTTAGAAAAAAGTCCAGTTTCATTCTTTTACATGGTGAATATCCAGTTTTCCAAACACCATTTATTAAAGAGAATATCTTTTCTCCATTGAGTATTCTAGGCTCCCTTGTCAAATATTTGTTGACCACATATACATGAGCTTATATCTAGGCCAGACAGTGCCACCAGCTTGGCTTGGCAGATGGACAGAGCAACTGGCTAGAATATCTGCTCCAGTGTCCCTGAGAGGAGAATTGCAATCTGCCAAGACCTTGGGGCAGGTGCTATAAGCCCCACTTCTCTTCTCTGTTTCTATCTGATCTCCAATGGTCAAGCCCTGCAGATTTCTTTAGTGATTCCTATGAGGTGAGACCTGCGTGGACCTCCTAGGAAGTGCCTCAAAATGCTGAGGGAGATAGGTGTTCACCTTGGGCCCTTTTTTTTCCACCGGAGAAACCTAGATCCAGAGGGGCTATCTCAGTGCAATGCAGTGTTGTTCTTGGGGTAGGGGGAATGGGGAGCAAAGCAGTCAGAGTGTAGCCACTCCTCTTACCCTTCAAATATGGTCCTGTTTGGTCTCTGTGGTCCAAGGGGTCCTTTAGCCTCACCTCCAGTTTCTGGGATTTTCACAGTGGTGTCTTATCTATGGATAATTACTAGTTGGTCTTCTTATGAGGGAGACCAAAGCTGGGAATGACCTATGTCCACATCTTGATGCTATCACTCCTATGATGACATTTTTTTTAACGAGGTAGACATATTTGGACTGTGATAACATATTAAGTTAGAATACTCACATTAAGCTGTAATACTTACATTTTAATTCTGATAACTTATTAAGTTGGAATACAAATAATTTATAATTTATAACTCTAGTTTATAATGTACATTCTAGTTTGTGAGCTATCTTTAAAAGCAATTTCATATTCTCAGTTCAGTTACCTACAAACAAATATAATTCTCTTGAGAAATGCAGCCCCTCCTCTCTCTCTCCCTCTTTTTTTCTCTCACCCACACATGTATACACATGCTCATGCTCTTCTGCCTTCCTTCTTTTCCCATGAGTTTCTCACCTTTTTAGTGATTCTACCATATGAGATAATTATCTATTTACAAAAGTCAGAACAATTTTCACAGATGAACATCTAATCTGTTTCTTAAAGACCTCTATGGGAAAGAAAGTTTTCAATATCCAATTTTACACTTTAAATGGTTTTTGCTAGCAACTTTTCCTCTTAATAAGCTACAATAAACGTTGATTCTGATTTGTGACAGATGGTTCATCTCTAAGAACCCACAACAGTGATTTCAGTGTTTTAAAAAACTTGCAAAAATAGGTACCACGAGAAATTCATCCAGACCTATATTCCACAGTCTTTTCCTAAATTGTTGTATAAGTATATATTCATATTTGAATGAAGCAAAAATGACTTTGATCTTATAAATAAGACTCACTACAGGCTTCTTCACCAGAGAATATGTCTTTCTCTGCATGTAATTTGAATTGCTCCTGAATGTAATTCAAGATTAGTTGGTGATATTTTATTAAATAGCTAGACATTTTGTGGCTATTAAAATCAGTACATTCCTTTTGGATTACTCTTTAAGTTGTTATTAAATGAAAAGAATAATCTTTAAGGTGTTAAAAGAAGGCTTAATGTTTTCTACAATGTGAATGTTGCTGGTTATCTTTGATGAGTGTTGTAGCTCACCAACATCTCATTTGGTTTTCATCAACTCCAATTCTAAAAAGGGTCATATGGGGAAAGATTGAATAAAGAGGCAGTGGTTTATGGTAAATAGCTAGAGATAGGAATTTGTTCTGTTCACTCAACCTGTTCCTCATTAGAAGGAGATTAGGGATAGAGGATGAAAGAGAAAGTGAAGAATGGGTCAAAGAGTTGTAAAAACTAAGGCTAATTTTTTTAACCCTGAACAATAAGTTCTCAACCAGAAATAAACTTTGTGCCACATAAACAGCGGTTTGGTTTGGTTTTGATGTGGGGGATTTTGTATGTTTATTTTTTCTAACCAGAGTCACCTTATAGCTCTCAGCACTTCTCTGGCACACTGAATAATCCACATCCAACTCATGAGCTGGCTGACTGTTGAAAGAAGAGCAGTGTCCTCAGCATGAAAATCAGGAGGAAAGTGAGTTAGGACTGTAAATATGTCACCATGTTTTATATGTGTTGTTCCATTAGAATAAGGAGGAAGGAACAAGGAGTTTGATATTTAAAATTTTCACTTGGTTCATTAAAATTTCTCTTGCCCAACAAATATAGGTATGGAATATAGTGTGGCAAAGACACCTCACCAATTATTTCATGTACTCTCTTGCTTTCCAGTCCTTCTGCAGTTAGGTGGGGCCATGTGACTAGTTCTGGTCAATGGAATTACATGTCTTTTCTAGAGCAAAACTCTTCATTATCAGAGAAAGGTTTTATGGAGCATTCTTTTCCCATCACATGGGTGGGGAAAAAACCATGTGTTCCAGATGGTTCAGCTCTAAGGTAGTGGGGCCTCTGTCAGCCAAAATCTCTGAACGACTGAATCCAAGTCACTACCCAACTTTAGCTTTGCCCTAGATCTGTTTCATGAGCAAGAGGAAAATATTGTTGGGTTAAGCCACTGAGATTTTAGGGTTAATTCATTACTTCTGTATATTATAACAAAACTTCAAGAATAATGAAAGAACTGCAAGAACAATGCAAATAAAAGGGAGTTGTTTTTCCTCCCAGCCCCTCCCCCATAGAAACACAATTTAGAAAGAACAGCCACTCTGACACCATTATGTTTGCATGACATATGAGCCTAATGTTTGTGATGAAGATCAGAAATATCACTAATCAAAGACATTTACGCATGTATACACTTTTACACCTACATATATATTTAAACATACCCTAAGGATGCTATGTTCTGTGAGATTTAAGATAGAGCAGTAGAAAATCAGTGTATATCACATTTTCATGTCCTTTTTTTTGAGTGAATGAAGGTCTTAGTCACTAATGTGTGACTGTCCTTGAAGACATTATGTTTAGGTGTCTATCTCCAACATCATTTGACAGATGTGATTAATTAAGAGATGTCTAGAACTGTTATTAAACTCAAAACACACAAGTAAACATCCAGAGAAGCCTTTCCAGATGGTCTTTGGGGGCTGTAACATAAATTCTTCATGAAAAAAATGCACTCTTACCATCAGTCATCTATTCCTGACTATAATAAGTGCATCCTTCCCCTTGTCTCAATTGTTCTATTAATAATTTGCTGCCATGTCCTAAATTCTCTTAGTAGATGTTATTTTTTCAATGTTGACATGATTTATTATTGGAAAAGGCAGTTTATAATATTCTGTAACTAATGGATTAAAACACCTGTTACATTTTGGGGGATGCAAAACTCCTAATGCATATATCAGAAGAATAAATGGATGACTATAGGAATATAGGAATGATACATCTAAAAATGGTGGTACTTTAAAAACAAAATCCTTATCCTAGTGTACAGTGCAAACTACACCATACCACAGTTGGCTGGTACAGAGGATATCATCAGAAATGGTCTGATTCAAACATAATCATACCTTTTCCTAAGACTTGGGCCCCAGCAAATGTGATCACTCCTTCCTGGTAGCTGTTGAAAGTCAAGTTTTCTACTACGTAGAGAAAAAAAAGCCTTAAGTAAGATGAATACAAACAAATACAACAGGTTGCACAAGATAAGTACATTCTATAGATCCCCTGTAAAAAATTGTACCTATTGGACATTGAAAACTTACCTTCCCAAAAGGCCTTTAAAAAACAGATTAGATATTCATTTGTGAGAACAGTTCTGACTTTTGCAAATAGCTAGCAGTTCATGCTGTACATTTAAAAATCTGTTGAGAGGGTAGATCTCATGTTAAGTGCTCTTAGCACAGTAAAATTAAAATTTTTAAAAGCTAATGCTTGTAAAGAAACTGAGATGACCCATTGAGGAAACTTTGAGTTTTTGCTTCTATTATTGCTGAGGCTTACATGTATCCTTATTCTAAGATTCTAGTATCCCTTGGCAACTCAGATTTTAATGGGATCACCTGCCCTTTGAAACCTGGCTAATGGACTTGAACCCTAATTCCACTATTGGTGGATCATTCGTAAAACTTCACAAGATTTCTGTCAATCACTAGGATTTGGGAGGTGGGGAGTAGAATGCGGAAGTGGCTTAGATTTTCATGGTCATTTTTGGCATCTGCTGAATTAATCCTGTTAATTTTTTCTGACTGATGATGTTCTCTCTGATGTCAGTTACTGAACTTCAAAGACGGTTGAATGTTCAACAGAGTCAGGGCTGTTATGCTGACATCAGATCCTAGGATGCTGTACCAGGAACATCTAATGAAGACTTTGCGTCCCCACTATTCTCTGAATGTACATGATGATCCCCACCCTTCCCCATTAACAGCTAGCACTCCTCCCACGTGGAAAGATAAGACAGAGTTTTCTCCAACACAAAGCAACAGATGCCCTCTCAGGAATTTTCCTGACCTCTTCTTCTGACTAGCAGACTTAAAGTAAATGTTAAGACATGACAGTGCAGCTAGGGAAGTGTTGGTCCTCATGAGAGGGGAAACAGCATCCCAAGGGAGCTATGATAGGTAGCAGCCATGCACACAGGGGCCAGGGAAGAACTTATGGAACTGGATACAGCAGGTGCTCCATCAAAAGGGCTGGACCATAAGTCTGGATCAGGAAGAGTTTATTGACTTGGAGATGGGATTTAAAAGCCAGGCAATGGCACAAATTGCTTCTTGTATTTCTAGCAGAAGCCAGGAAAAAGTCACCCAGGGTGAGTGTGATTGAATTTTGTGAATTGCTGCGGCAGCTAGTAGAGGAATAGATTAAAATGCTCAGTGATTTGGGTCTGCTGGAGCAGTTATGTTATGTGAGGCCACAAGATCCAAAAGAGAACTGCATTCCTTAAGAAAGCCTAGAGAACACACTATTTACCAAGACCATAAGGAAAGGGCGGGTATGAGCATCATTAACACCATAAAGTATTCAATATATTTTCTCTAAGCCAGGGCTGATGGTGGAGGCTGTCACAGAAATTAGTTTGCTGATGGCAGTAGGACCCTGATGCAATAAAGGTCAGGCTGTGTGACTTAACTGCCAGAAGCCAAAGTATTTTAATTATTTTAATAAGCAACAATATCAGAATGGCATCCAGGAATACCTAACCTGTAGAGTTACAGAGATGGTTAATAGAACATGTCATCCCCGGGGACCAATGCTGAACTCTCAGTATAGTATGATTTCTTGAGGCACCAACAACCCTTCAGTGGCAGGTTGGCTACACTGGGTCCCTTTGTTCTGGAAAGGGCAATAATTTGTTAGTGCAAGCATAGATAACTATTCTGGTTTTAGGTTTGCCTTTCCTGCCTGCAGGGCATCAATCAGAACCACTACTTGGGAATTTACAGAACACCTGATCCCACACAAGATGGGCATCCCACCAGGAAATCCACTTTACAAGAAATGAGATACTATGGCCATGGTATCTGCTAGTCTTATCCTGCACAACCCAGAAGGTGCTAGCCTAAACGGACATTTTGAAATGGTCTGCTAATAAACACATTAAATCACAGATTTTTGTGATCTGCTGTGTCCCAAAAAGGGCAGAAACTTGGATCTGGGAAACTTGGGATGATAGTAGGAGTGGTTCCACTGACCATCACATCCAGTAACCCACTTGGAGACTTCCTACCTCAACAATTTTGAGTTCCAGTCACCCAGAGAAACTCCCTCTCTCCAAAGGAGGGAGTAAGGGTCCCTTGGCTATAAGAATTGACTGCTACTTAGTCTCCATGTAGGTAGGAATCAGTCAGGAAGGAGAGTCACCAAACTTTAGTTGCATCTTATGGCAGGAGGAGGTAGAGTTGTGCTTACAAATGGGGGCAGGTGTGATCCTTTAAGGTCTTGCTTTTAAGATTTGTTAGGGAGGACAGAGCTGAGTCAGTCTAGGCTAATTATTCCCCATGTCTGAGGCAAGACACGGTACTGTTCTCAATTCCCTGTGAATCATGGGGTTTTCTATGTGGCCTGGTGGGAATAGGCATTCTCTCCAGCCCCAGAGGAGCCCCAAGCAAGGTTACCTCTATTCCTTCAGTGTTGTTCTTTCCCTAGCCCTGGGCAGTTCCTTCAGACACTGGTGCTGATATGTACTCGATGGGATATTGATGAGGGGTCTTCTGAAGATCTCAGGAATTTTCTGTGCAGCTTTTTCCTCTCTGGCATTCTGTCCTGCCAACTTTAGCCACGTTGGCCTCCCCCAGACTCTCTGCTCCCTCTTCTTAAGAGGAGTTTTCCAGGTTTTGCCTGGGATTTCCAGCTTGAAAACTCTCTCAAGGCATAATAAGGCTCATCTAGGGTAATAAGAAGACTCATCTTGTTTGTTGCTTGTTTTTCATGGGTTTTTGTCCTTTATTGAAAACTCGTTTGTGTGTCTGTATGTGTGTGTGTATATATATATATACACATTTGCATCTATCAGCCCAATTTTTTATTTCCTTTGTTATTTCAGGTGGTAGCATAAATCCAGTCCCTGTTATTCCATCTTGGTCAGAAGCAGATATCTTCTCACACCTAAATACTTGGTAAGTACCAATTTCTAATTAAAATGGTAGTTTTATAGATTTTTCTGTTATCTGTTTGTTAAAGTAACTCTCTAAAGATCACTTCCTGTTAATATTGTCACCTGTTTTACCTTTTCTTTAAGGTGAAAAGTGAAAAAATTAAATCTCTCTAGGTAAGCATCAAGAGATATTTCCACTGCTCCTTATATTCAGGCTGTCCTCTTTGAATATTAACTATATTTTGAGGTTTTACTGCCCACAGCACATGGTAACTTAGGAAGGGTTACTTGTGGAATTATTTTCAGTGGGTCTATCTTATTCAAAAGAGAGGAAAGGCATTTTCCTCGAGGAATATTTATAAATATGTTCTTTAAGCCAGGGCAGTAATAATTCCAAAGCTTCTGGCTCAGTGTGTAAATCAAATATGAAAATCCATAAGAACTTCTGAGACCTTTTGCTGTAGGCCTTAATTCAATAAAGCTGGATTTAACCAACTAGCACTTAGGTTGAATTCAATTAAACAAGCGTATATTGAGGATCTGTTTTGTGCAAAGTCCCAAAGTACCATGAGGAGAATTGGGCAAAACCGGTCCTTAAAGTGCTGACATTATTACCATGGGGACATATTCCTTAGGACAACTTCAATACAAATCAGCACGGAAATTGGCAGGAAGTGGTGGTTCCAATAAACTCTCACCAAAGATCAAATTAGCTCTCAAGAAGAAATGTAAAACTTGACATGTGCCTTGGAGAGTTTTCACTAGAAATAACAGGACAAGGCTGGTGAGAGAATGGGATCAAAATCAGCAAAGAAACAAATGAGGAATATAAGAATGTATTTAATAAATGCAGAGAAAAATGGATGCAATTAATTCAGATTGGTTAGGGGAAGGCGGACACCCATGAGTGTAAACTGGAAAAGTGAAAGCTGGATCCTTGTTGTTGAAGGCCTTTGCTGCTAAGCAAAGAAGGAAGTTTCTGCCTAATAACAATAAGGAGTTTCTGAAAGATTTTGAACTTGAGAATAACTTTGTCACCAAAATAAATAATACACAGTGGTGTGCATAAAATAATGGATTAGGAAATTGTGGCATTAAAAATATATGTGAGATATCAGAAAACAGAAAAATTAGGTCAAAGCAAAAATGTTTTACAGAACATTTTTTATAACATGTTGCTTTTAAAAGGTAAAGAAAGGGCGCCTGGGGGGCTCAGTCCTTAAGCATCTGCCTTCGGCTGAGATCATGATCCCGGGGTGCTGGGATGGAGCCCCACATTGGGCTTCCTGCTCCGTGGGAAGCCTGCTTCTCCCTCTCCCACTCCCCCTGCTTGTGTTCCCTCTCTTGCTGACTCTCTCTCTCTCTCTCTCTCTCTCTGTCAAATAAATAAATAAATAAATAAATAGTAAATAAAATTCTGATGTAGGAGAAATGACATCAGCCAAGAAAGGAGATTTAAATGAAGAGTAACAGTGGCAATGGTTCTCTAAAAATGTTCCTGTTAACAGAGTGTATGAGAATTTTTAGAAAACAAAATAGAAATGTCTAACAAACTTGAAAAATGCTCAATTTCAGAAACAAAACAATAAATTCCATTTCACTTTTTAAATGATCAAATGCAAAAAAATGAGAAAACCTAAAATGTTTAAGGACGCCCTGCAGGCATTACATACCATGAGGCTTAAATTGTTTAAATCCTTGTCATAGTAATATAGTAAAATACTCTCCTAATGCAATAGACTCTCTCCTAATGCAATAGAAAGAAAAAAGTTGTGTGCAAAGACAGTAAACACGTTATTACTTGCATTCTTAAAGCACTNAGTAAAATACTCTCCTAATGCAATAGACTCTCTCCTAATGCAACAGAAAGAAAAAAGTTGTGTGCAAAGACAGTAAACACGTTATTACTTGCATTCTTAAAGCACTAAACATAATGTTAGTTGTTCAAGCAAAGGAAAATAATACTTTGAACCATGAACAAAGTCATCTTTAACCTTTACCCCTACACCTCAGGAAGTTACCTCCCAGTCCCATCTATTCAAGCATAGTTCAATAAATTATACTCTATACCACTCTTATACTATAAAGGAAGATTTTCCACAAGATTACGTGATATGAAACATAAAGTCTTCCCAGCACCACAGATCACAACACAAACACATGTATAAGAAATACAGAAGAAAAAATGACTTAAAAGAAAAAAAGAATGAATATAAAATTATAATTATGAGGTAAGCATCTTTGGTAATAATTATTTTAGAAAGCCCTGCAACTTAAGATCTGCTAATGTGATTTAGGCATTCTTATGCCTTAAAAAGATGATTAAGAATGCAAAAGTAAATTAAATATGATCTTCACCTTCAAAGAGCTCACTGACTCGTGGAAGAACAAAAACGTATCTGTGAAAATATAATTGACCTAACTGAACTCTACTCAAATTGTCTCTCATCTAAAAAATGTCAAAAACAGTGTTTTAAGTAATTTTAAATGAGTAATGGTCATATACTATTAAGAAAGTGAGTTACTTATAGCTTAGAACTAAATTTAATACACAACTCAAAGTTATGACTATATGTGGGGAAAAAAACTTCTTTGCACATTATTTTAAGTCTTGTCCTGAGAATAAATTGATAGAGAGAAAATGATTTGAGAAAATGATTTTTTTCTTTTAGAACACTATTTTTCTTTAGAACACGACAAATGGAATTTTGAATTTATTCAAGATTTATAGTATCCTATTTGTAGGATCCCCATGAGCATATCTATAATTGAAATTGCAATCTTACGAAATATGTTTTAGGAAAGGTATTTTAATTTATTGACAGGCTAATAATGAAAGGTGGACTGGTTTATTTTTCCATGTCACAGATGGACTGTTTCAAAAAGCAGAATGTGCTGAAAGACTTATCGCTAATATTTTAGTTGATACCATAACAAATTTATAAAGTTAAGCTGCTATTCCTGGAATAACTGAACGCTGAGATACCTATTACCTAAAACATCATAAAAATTGAAGTGCTTATATTATAAAAGTTTAATACCAACATTTTGTAGATAAACTATGCCATAAAGAACCAACCAGTTCTTGAATCTTTGTGTTTCTCAACCTATATATTAAATAGTAAAAATGCTGTTATATTGTCTACTTTATTTAAGGGAGAAAAATCAACTAATATTGACAGTTGAATTTACTATTTGAATCATCATTCTGATTTATGTCCCATACCTAATACTGTCTATACTAGCAAAAACAAATAAAAGTTATATATATAAGAAAAAACACTGCTCCTTAATTGTAGATCTAAAACTAGAAGTGTTTTTAAGGCAGGATTTTAGTTCAAAATCTGCTTTCAAGCTAGTAGATAGCAAATGACTGTTTCAAAGCCACAACGTTAGGAAGTGCACAAGAAGATTCAAGGTTGTTTTACCTCTAGTACAGCGAGAGCTGGTTCCACAACATCATGAGATCTCCCAGAATTAAGAAGGAACTTAATTTTAGTTTCTTTCTTAGTTTCATTAATGAAACATTTATATTTTTTGGCTAGAAATTTAAAGATGAAGATGTTAATACTTTATTACTATTTATTACTCTTATAATTTCTTATATTATAAAAATACATCTGTCATCTAAAAAATTAAAAAGCAATGTTTTACATAATTCTAAATGTCAAAAGATATATGTGATGGTACATTATATATATTTAAAGATAACACATGGGTGGCTCAGTGGGTTAAAGCCTCTGCCTTCAGCTCAGGTCATGATCTTAGGGTCTTGGGATCAAGCCCGGCATCAGGCTCTCTGCTCAGCAGGGAGCCTGCTTCCTCCTCTCTCTCTTCCTGCCTCTCTGCCTACTTGTGATCTCTCTCTCTGTGAAATAAATAAATAAAATCTTTAAAAAAAATAAAGATAACACATGGAAACTTATTCAGTGGAAACTAAAGATAAACAGTACATTAAACATTGACTATGTTTACCAACGGTTAGTATATAGTCAACGTTAGTAAAGTTCAGAGGAGCTATTCTCCAATACTACATCATCTATCATGCCAGCTACTGCTAATAGTAATTAGGCACAAGGAAGAAGGCTAGGTTAAAACCTAATTTATAGATGCCATTTACCAACCATATTTGGTTCTATTAGGATATATAAAAATAATTTTAAAATGATCATCCAGAAAACAATGAAAGAGATGTAAAGGAGTCTTTTTTCATAAAGGTATTGTCCTAGTTGATATACAATAAATATACCTCATTTTTATGCCTCTAAAACAGTTTTAATTATTGTCAAAAACAACCTAATATAATTGTTGAATTTGAAGAGTCCATCATTTATTCATAAATTTGAGGGTTTTGTTATCCACTCATTCCTTTTTATTTAGCCATTTGGGGATATTTATTTTGTTATGCCTTATTTATTTTTTATGTTTCTGTAAATATTCTATTCTGGATTAATCATAGTAGTGTATATATACATACATACACATAAAGAATTCACTAATCTGCAAACGTGTTTAAGCCAACAGGTTTTTAATTATCCCAAACACTTATTCTTCCTTCTTACCAAAGAGCCATATAACCTGATAGAGAGATACTGGATCCTTTCATCAACCTTATAAGAAAAATATTCTTTTGCCTTGAATTAATAATTCCCAGAAATTGGTGATTTCAAGGAGTTCTCCCTCTTCTGTAGCTGTTTGGCAACAGAGATATTCCTCTTCTAATGCAGATAGAGAAAGAAAACAAAAGCTACTGTTGATCTCCAGGGCATCCCAAACTTGAGTGTACATTCAGATGTGAATCATCTGGGCATCTTGTTAAAATGCAGATTCTGACTCAGTCCACCGGGAGTGACCCTGAGATTCTGCCTTTCTAATGTGGTGATGCCACCGCTCCACAGGCCACACTGAGGAGCAAGAAGTAAATCGCATTTCCCTTCCTTTCTTCTTTAACCCTTCTTCAACTCATGCGAGTTTCAACATCTCTAGATATATATTTCTGACATTATTCAGTTAGAAATCAGAATGCATTAGGGAAAATAAACAGTTGTCTCTCCTCCCAGTATTATGTTTTTACATTAAATAAACCTGGAATGGTACCATTATACCATATTTTAGGTTATTGACAGTTAAACAGGTTTTGCTGGACTGCCTAGCAATTTAATCACCACTTATAGCCTTAATTTGGGGGGAATATAAATTCTAAAAACAACTGACTTAATAATGAACTTTAAGAGCAATGCCCATTTATAAATTTGGATCCCACTGTATTTTACAAATTCAAACAATAGGAATCCAAATGTACCAAGGAAATATTATAATGGGCCAGGTAAAATACTATGATATATGAGAAGTATTTAAAAATCTAGCCATGAGCTGTACTAAACATAATTTATTTGTATAATATAGAGAAATTATGGAAAATAACAAAAAAAGAAATTGCATTATAAAGGGAAATACTGACAGAGTTGATAGTATATGATTTATATAGCAATAGAATATATATCACATTTCTAATGCATATTCTTAATGCACTTACCTTTGTCAAATATATTCATTCATCAAATATTTATTCAATACCCTCAACCTAGACAATGGAGATATAAATAATAAATAAGGCATAGCCCAGAATCCCTAGAATAAGACAGTTTAATAAAAAGATTAACACACAATATCAATGCAACATGACAGATGTTACTGAATTAGTATGAGCAAAACAGATAAGAGTAGTTTTGCTTCCTAAAGTCAGGGAGGGTTTCATTGTGGAGATAGAACATGAACAGGATCTTGAAAAACAAGAAGTTTCCTTAACTGAAGACGGAAACAATGTTTGCAACAGCACAGAGACTGGAAAGAGCTTTTAGTTATTAGCAAATAAGTCAGTAAGATCCTATTCCTGGATACCCGAGGTAAGCTCTGCTGGAAGAGAAGATGTGGAAGGTGGATTGTGCCACAATTAGAAGGGATCTATGCCAGGTTAGGGAGCTCAGACTTGATGCCCTAGTCTGAACCATTGGTCCTCACACTAGGCAATGTATTCCCTGGAGTACACAAAGACTTTGCAAAGGCATTCAAGCAAAATATCAAAGCCATATATACTCTTTCCTAAAACTGATCTGAGAAAGAGACTGAAATTCATGATACTTTTCTTACTCTTCTCCCTCTATTCCAAAAGGAAGGCATCCACCTAGATCTTAATACAGTGCATTCCCCTAAGAAGTAAAACTTTCCCTGAATCAAAGGTGACAATTGATATAATTCTTTCCTTGTTGACAGAGTACCTCTAATACTGTTTAACGAAACTGCTAGCAAATCGTACAATTTCCATTTCTTTGCTTTCAAATATATTAAAAGGTAACCTAATTGAGTTGTCACATGATAGATCATTAAAAACAGTATTTGAAGACACTTGGGTGGCTTAGATAGTTAAGCGTCTGCCTTCAGCTCAGGTCTTGATCCCAGAGTCCTGGGTTCAAGTCCCGCATTGGGCTCCTGGCTTAGTGGGGAGTCTGCTTCTCCCTCTCCCTCTACCTCTCCCCTTGCTCATGCTCTCTCTGTGTCTCAGATGAATAAATAAAATCTTTAAAAATTTTTTTAAAAATTTAAAAAATAGTATTTGATGGTAGATTACCATATGACTTTTGGCATATAATTCTGGGGCTCTATGCAACCCCAAATTGAAGGATATTGCTAAGAAAAAGAAAACAAGATATTTTTATATCCATTTACTAATATCTGAATAAATTTTTTCAGTTTTTCTATTACAAAAAAGAAAATAAAAAGACCCTGTTTCTTAGTAATGAGTAATATTTACCCATGATGATGTGATAATATGACATCATTGATAAAAGCTTTATCAAAGCTTTATAGAGGCTGTTTTCACAAGCAGTTAAACTAAAATTCAGTAGTAAAAAAAACTATGATTCACTAAAGGATTTTGTGATCATTAAGACTGTCAAAATACTTCCCTTAAATAGGATGAGAGTCCAATTCATTTGATTTTCTCTTTCTTTTTCCCTTTCCCTTCGTTGATTACATGCTATTCAAATTTCTGGGTGAATATACATAGTTTTCCTTTCTTGAGGTTGTCTTAATTTAATGTCTTCTTTTTCCCTTCAAGTTTCAGCGTGGAAAAGATTTCATCAAGTTATTGGTGGAGTAACCAGTATAGTAATATGTCTCTATAATTTAATATCTACTGATTTACATTTAAATTATCTGATAAATTATTTGCTTTATAATATAGTATCTATAAAACAGTACTCAGTGGTGGCATAAAACCAGTAGCAAGGGGAAACTGGAACAGAACATATGAAGTATTACTAGTCTGCAACAGGTAATGAGCACCTAGATTGCTAAAAATTCTAAGCTTGCTAACAATTTGCATATATGACTAATTTAGGAAATATATAGTTGAAACAATTGCCTACATTTCAAATATTCCTGTGAAAGTCAATAAAAAATTACTTATTGGGGTTTGTTTCACAATACCTGCTTTTTTTACTCTACAGTTTGTGAAGAGTTTTCTTTTTTTTTTTGAATATTTTATTTATTTATTTAACACAGGGAGATCAGATCACAAGTAGGCTGAGAGGCAGGCAGAGAGAGAGGGGGAAGCAGGCTCCCCACTGAGCAGGGAGTCCGATGCGGGCCTCGATCCCAGGACCCTGAGATCATGACCTGAGCCGCAGGCAGAGGATTTAACCCACTGAGCCACCCAGGTGCCCAGTGAAGAGTTTTCCAAACAAGTTGTCAATCATAATATAAATTCAGCTCTATTTGAAAAATGTTATCCTCAAATAATCATAAACTTGGAGAGACTACTTGAGTACATCAAAAATCTGCAGCTGAAATATGCATGACTGAGAATCTTATAATAATTATATGTATTGACAAAGATTATTATTTTTTTGGCATGACAGAATTGTTAGACATTATTTAATTCAAATAAAAAAGGAAAAATAGATCCATACAAGGAAAACTTTACATGTAAAATGACAACAACTGTCTATAGAAGATTAATTCAGTACTGATTTTCTGCTGGGTACTGTGCTTATAGGCCAGTAATCTCAAGTGCTCCATAAATATTGGTTAACTTGAATTTTCAGTGAAGTTACAAACCACATGTGGTTGTCTGAGACACCCTCACTTTTTTGACTGATGCCATTGATAAATATCAGAACCATGTATCACACTAGTTGGGGTTTTCACAGTGAGTCCATAGAAACAGTCCCCCCTTAACTGAAATTAACTAGAAGAATGTCCAGCTCCAAATTCATGTACCCTAGGTCCTGACCAATAAACCAGATGAACCTCACTAAAGCATCTATATCAATTAAACTATGAACCAATCTGCTGTAAGAAAATAATTGCCATGAGTATGTAAACAATACTTCCAACTTTAAGCGTTTTCATATCTCTTCTTTCATATATTCAGAAGATTTTAGAACACAAAAACCCACTCTTGTCTAATCATGCTTTCCTTATAAGCATCAATCCTACTCCCTTCATCCACTCACCCTCCTCTTTCCAGTCAAAAATGAATAAAAGCAATTTTTGTCACTAAGGACCTACTCTGTGCTTCATTAAGTACTAGGGATTCAGTGGCAAGTCATAGTTCCTACCATCTTGACATTTACACCATAGCCCCCAAAGTAGACAATAATTAAATAATTAGGTATTATAATCACAGATGTTATTACTACTATAAAAGGCTAATGTTGCCATGAGAGTGGATAACAGGGGCACTTGGTCTCTTCAAGTAATCATGGTAGATGATGTTTGGGCACTCCTGGAACTTCTGTTTTACTGGTATTGATGTCCAATGGATGCTGCTTGGAGTGCTCCCTGCACAACTTCTTCCATCCCCACCTTCTGTCATGCCAACTTCTCATCCATCGGACATCAATACCAGTAAAATGATCTATACGCTCCAATTAAAGACGGATTGTCATATTAAACAAACAGAAAAACCAAGACGCACTTATATTGCCTATAAGAAACTTGATTGAGCCCTACACTTGGCGCCACACTGGGCATGAAGACTGCTTAAGATTCTCTCTCTCTCCCTCTCCCTCTGCCCTTCCCCCCGCTCTAAATAAATAATTAATTAATTAATTAATTAAATAACTATTAAAGAGGCAGAAAGTAAAAGGATGAAAAAAGATGTTATGCTAACAATAGTTTTTATAATTAGAAGTGATTGTATTCATATTAGACAAATTTTATTTTATAACAAAAATATTAGGAAACTAATTTCATAATGATAGGTAAGTGATTATTCAAATGACAAAATCCTAAATATTTATGCATTTAATAACTGAGTTTCAAAATACATGAAAGAAAAATAGAACAAGGAAAAACAGACAAATCTACCAATAAGTGATGTATTTCAATAACCTATCTCAATAATTGATAACACAAGTAGAATATCAGTAAGAATATAGAAAACTGGAACAGTGCTACCAATCAAGTTCACCTAATTTGTTTCTAGAACACTCCACATAGCACAGCAGAATGCACATTCTTTGCAAGTGTAAACAGAAATATATCTTGGTCCATACACAAGTCAGAGAAATCAAAAAGGATTCAAGTCATATGATGTATATTATCTGAACACAATGGAATTAAATTAGACTTCAGTAATAGAAATGTATCAGGAAAATCCCCAAACATTTGGAAACCAAATAACATACTTCTAAATAACACATGGGCCAAAGAAGAAATCTAATGAGGAACGAAAGATTTTTATCTTAATGAAAATGAAAATGAAAACATAACACATTGATCTATAACATCAATATGATCACAATCAAAGTCCCAGTAGGGTTTGCTTGGTTTTTTGTTTGCTTTTGTTTTTTGTTTAGAAATTGAGAAGCTGATTCTAAAATTAATATAGAAACGTAAAGGACGGGCGCCTGGGTGGCTCAGTGGGTTAAGGCCGCTGCCTTCGGCTCAGGTCATGATCCCAGGGTCCTGGGATCGAGGCCCACATCGGGCTCTCTGCTCAGCAGGGAGCCTGCTTCCTCCTCTCTCCTCTCTCTCTGCCTGCCTCTCTGCCTACTTGTAATCTCTCTCTCTGTGTGTCAAATGAATAAATAAAATCTTTAAANGTATAGAAACGTAAAGGACTTGGAATACCCAAAACAACTTTGAAAAGGAACAAAATTGGAAGACTGTATAAAGCTACTGTAATCTACACTGTGATATTGACATAGAGATAGACAAATAGATCAACAGAATAGAATAAATTTCAAGCATAGTACCACACATATGTAGACAATAGATTTCTGTCAAATGTGCAAAAGTATTTCAGCAAAAATGGATGGTCTTTCCAACGAATGGTGCAGGAACAATTGGTTACCCAAGCAAAAAATGTAGACTTCATGTTAAGTTCTTTCTTTTTTTTTAAGATTTTATTTAATTATTTGACAGAGAGAGAGATCGCAAGTAGGCAGAGAGGCAGGCAGAGAGAGGAGGAAGCAGGCTCCCCTCTGAGTAGGAAGCCCGATGTGGGCCTCGATCCCAGGACCCTGAGATCATGACCTGACCCGAAGGCAGAGGCTTCAACCCACTGAGCCACCCAGGCACCCCTCATGTTAAGTTTTTAATGCATACATCCAGATACAAGTAGGGAAAGGGTAAGAACTTTATGTTTAAATTTTCTCTTACTGGAAGAGAGGGTGATAAAGGCCTTATTAANACCCCTCATGTTAAGTTTTTAATGCATACATCCAGATACAAGTAGGGAAAAGGTAAGAACTTTATGTTTAAATTTTCTCTTACTGGAAGAGAGGGTGATAAAGGCCTTATTAAAGGTTATTTTACGAACTGTGGGGGGAAATTACTATCTTTCATTAAGAAATTTGTAGCCTTGGGGTTGAGTTACTCTGGGGTTAAGTTATAAGATTCAGAATCTAAAAGAAATAATCAAGGTGGGTCTCCAAGTGTCTCAATATTTCTTCAACCAGAAAGAAGAACTCTTTTTATGTATTTTACGAGTAGTCATCTTTTAAAAATTCCCTTTAATGAGAAGTTTCTGCTACTACAGATGTATTGGAAATCACTTCTTTATTTGGTCATAACAATGCAAAATAAGTTTTTCATCAATAAATTTGAAACCAAAATCATTTTGCTTGTTGTCTAGATTGTGTGTGTGTGCGCACGCACACACGTGTGCTCACGCACATAAACACCTCTTCCTGTGTTACTGATAAGCCAGAAAACCACTCATTTTTAGATAGGTACATCTATCTGGAAATGATGAAAATTATAGTTTCCCTTACTTTGCCACACTTGAAATTATTCTGACTGTCAAATACTGTTTAGTTTAACAGGATATCTATATACAACTATAACGTGGTGATTTTACACAATACTAAATATACTTGTCATTTTTTTTTTGAAAAGCTTGAACAAAGGTAAATCTTACTCAAGAGCTTATGCCCTCCTCCATGTTATTCTGTCTCTCCAGGGGTATAAAATCTCAAAATTTTATGGATATAAGTTCTGCCTATTGTGTGGACTACACTTTTGGAACTTGAACTGTCAAAACCATCCTTTGCAAGCTGCTTTCTCTCTTGTCATTTTGTGCTCTCACTTACTTGTTCTTTAAAGATTCCAAACACTATACAATATATTCTTTTTGGATTATAACAATAGATAGCATTTCTGTGAGGATTAAGTACAACACAGTGATTTGATAACCCCTTGAAGTAATAAAAGGTTACTCCTACCTATATTACCAAAGCTTCCTTCCGAAGTTCAAAATGGAGCTTTTTCTATCATAAAATACTTTAGTTTCCTCTTTATTGAACAAGCAACTTTCTGCGGTAAATATATATATTGCATAAAGGCACAATATTAAAACATGAGTTAAAAGGGAACGTACATTCACAAAATGTAGGTATCTTCCAAATTCCCAGTTTTAATCAATTAACTCCTGATAGCAACACAAGCCCTTCATTAATTCAATCTGGCAGCATTACAGCATCAAAAATATCAAAATAATTTAAAGTGTACAGATAACTGCATAACATGTAAGACTGTGAGCTACTTGAGAAAGGGCAGGGATATTAATTAAGCCTTTTCATATTCTTATCCCCAGCAATTGACATAATGTCAGGCACAAAGTATATAATACACCAATAGTTCTGAGTTACATTCCTAAATAAGCTTCTAATTTTTCAATTTGATTTGGCAAGCAATCGTATGAATTCTCATAACAACACATGAAAATAAAATTTTCTAAAACATTAATACTAAGATAAAAACGTGTTAAATAGTGAATCCTTGAATGAGATCATCTCATAACTTATCAAATATGAAGTCATGTATCTTCAGAAGAGAAAGTACTGTATCCACTAACATCACAAGAATTATAAATGATGGAGGAAATTAATATTCACAGCCACTCTCACATTATTACCACCCAAATTACGTTGAGTTTGAACTGCATTGGCCCCCTTGCAGTTTATCATTATTTATAAACCTAGTAACCTCTGGACTTTTAAATACATAAATATTATTTTTTTCTTCTTAAGGCTAGAGCATTTCATTCAAATAAGCTGCAAAATGAAACAGGTCATTTAGTTAAAACATGTGTTATATTCCTGAGGTAAAACAAATTGGGCTTTTAATACAGACATGGTGAGATAACTAATAACCTTAACATGCAACAGAAATAATTGAAGGGTATGGAGTGGAATGAAACAAAATGTTTCATTCACACAATATTACATAATGCATTGCTGGGGTAACCTTTGGCTTGTAGATTGGGTTTCTGGACTACAGAACAAAGTGCATTAGTGCCATCTCCTGGCAAGTATAATGACCCTGAAGAGAAGGTTTAACTTTCAAGAAAGCCCCTTACTTATTAATAAGCAGTCTATATTTACTAAAATGATAAGTGGAGAGAAGCCCATACGTTCCTCCTCCAGTTGTAATAATTACTATTTTTAAAATACAGTAAATATTAAAATTATTTAAATAATAAATTAAAATGTATTAAATGTAATAAATTAAATTTTTAAATAAATTTTAAAAGATTAAAATTTTCACCTATAAAAAGCTGGGTTTTGTTTTTGTTTTTGTTTTTTTACCTGTTTAGTACCTTACCTCAACTTACACCATGAATCACTGTAGCTTTAATTTTAAAAATATATACTAAACTTACAGGGATATGTGTGAATTGTCTCATATTGTGATACTAACTTCTAGACTGAAGCCAGTAGGATTCATGCCTCATGAAAGCCAGTGTAATTTCTTAACGAGTATAATTTGTAAAAATATCTAAAATTGAAAGGAGAGGTGTTAGAATATTTTACGGAGGGTCTCATGTTCCCATACATAAGTTTTCTGTACTTACTTTTTTCAAGTGTTTTCCAATGAAAAAAGCTCGAATAGCTTCTTCAGAAAATTATTTTTCTGTGTCTAATTTGTATTAGAAAGTTCATTGTTATGAGTTCTGCTACCCCTCATGAAAATTTAGCCCATTTCTTCATATTTTTAATTCAATGGGAATATTGTAGAGAAATGCATTTTATTGGGGTGCCTGAGTGGCTCAGTCGGTTAAGCATCTGACTCTTGATTTGCTCAGGCTGTGATCTCAGGCTTATGGGATCAATCCCCACATCAGGCTCCATGCTCAGTGGTGAGTCTGCTGAAGATTCTCCCTCTCCCTCTTCCTCTTCCCCTCCCCGTTTGTGCTCTATCTCTCTCTCAAAAAATAAATAAATAAATAAATCTCTAAAAAACTTTTTAAAACTAAGTACATTTTATCTTTTTATCCATTTTAAGTTATGGGTGGTTTTTACTGCTCTGCCATGAAATTACTAATATTTTTATATCCTTTTTCAGTTATACCAAACTGTATACACAATATTATTGCCTAAATAATTAGAGATTGCTGAAATTTAGTAAGCCAAAGACTGAAAATCTTCAGTTTCTGAAAATCTGTAAGTTTCATGAAGGTAAAAAGCTTTTCTATTTGGTTCGAGGATATAACCTTAGCATCTAAGATAATATATAGTAGATGTTCAGTGTATATTTATTGATTTTTTAATGAAAGTTAATTGGGCATAGGAATTTATTAATATAAAATTAAGATTATTATAAAATTAAATCTGGAGGTTTTATTTGAACCACTAGTTATTCCTTATGTCTTGGAGTATTTTAAATGGAATGTACACACACAAATATATACTTACACACAATATAGAAATGACATTAATTTACATATAAACTCTTCATATAAGGTTCTGTATTTGGCCCTCTTCTTTTAAAGAACTCTGTCTGCCCATGTCTGCTTAGCAATTTTATTTATCCTCAAGGTTTCAGTTGGCTTCTCTGTATGGATGACTCCAAAATCTTACCTACAGCCATAGCCTCTCTTCTATGCTCTAGAATCAACCCACATTTCAAACTTTCTACTAGATATATCTGTATACATACCTGGTATATCTGCTACATAAATTTGTTCTATAAACACCTCAATCTAGCAATATACAAACCTAACCGTATGCCCCATAAATATATATTTTTCTTATTCCATATTTCTGTTCACAGCAGACCATCCACCCAGCAATTCAGACTTGAAATCCTAGTCAACCTCGTATGTGTCTCCCACATCAGATATACACACACACTTGTGCACACACACACACTCACACACCCCTTTCCACTTTCGCTGTCATGTGCAGTTGAAACCCTGATTAATTCTTACCTTGCCACTGTCAGTAATCAGCCTCATGGCTTAGAAGCCTCTAGTCTCCCCTCACTGCATAGCCTCCTAATTCTTGCTGTCATTTCAATCATCCTAAAGCAGCATTACCTCAAAGAATCTGAAGCATAACACTGACTCAGTATGTTAAGAGAATAAAATTCTCTGGCCAAATAAGTTGGGGAAAAACCAGACTTTTTTTTTTTAAGAAGCAAAACTGATATATTTACTTTATAGCCTGAATTATACTAAGGTGAATGTGAGTTTCCAACAGGGGAAAATACTATGCAGTTTTTCCCTCTCTAACTTGGACTCTGAACTTGTTTATTTGAGACCATCTTTTCAGCTATTATTCCATAGAATATGCTTTGGAAAGTACCGCTGTAGGGCATCATCATGATGCTCTCCTGTGCTGAAAAATGGAATGATAAAGAGAGAACATTCCAGAGTTGGGCTGTCCAGTCAATAGACTATTTAAATTTAAATTAATCAACATTAAATAAAATTTAAAATCCCAGTCACACTAGCCACATTCCAAGTGCTCAGCAGCTTCATAGGGCTAGTGGCTATCATACCGGATAGCATTGCTCCAGAGTAAAACGAACTGAGTTCGATCATTGGTAGTTTAACCAGGGACAAGTTACTAAACTACTCAGGATTTCAATTTTCTCATATACAAATTGAAGAAAATGTTAGAAATCAGCTCACAGAGTTGTGGTGAGAATTAAATAAGTTAATCCATGGCAAGGACTCAGAACAGGAACTGGCATATAGTAATAACTCAGTAAATGTTAAGTAATACTACCATTAGCATTATTAAAAACCAAGCTTTCTAATATGGCTTTTGGTCTGTCCCAACTTGTCTTTTAACCTTTTTTTCTGCTATGTCCTTTTATGCAGATTGGCTTCTAATTGACCTTACAGGTCCCCATAAATATCCCATAGTTTGCGGGCTCTGTACCTTTGCTACACTCTCTCCTTTCCTGGAAATGCCCTCTCCACTTCCTACCATCACTACATCTAAATCTTGTTTGTTCTTTAAAATCGGGATCGAATTACACCTTCATCACAAAGCAAGAAATAAACTCTCATGGCTCTGATTCCCATGGTTTGCTCTCAGAATCTGTTTTTGGAAAACCCAATCTTGCTTAATGCTTATATGTATATATGCTTTATTTCTTCCACATAAATTGTCCTATAAATCATAGTATGTATTAATCTCTGTAAGGTGATTCATAAATATGTTCTAAATAAATAAATCATACTTTAATATAAAGCCCTTAATTTTGTACAGGTTAGACCCATCCCTACTAAATGATGTACATAGACTGCTTACAACTATACCTTTTATCTTATTCACTACCTTTCTATGGTCTAAAATTCAGTGTCCATAGACATGTGAATACTAAGAAAATTTATTCTTCCAATGAGAAAAAAATGAGATCATAATATATTATTGGATCAATGGAGTATTAAAATCCAACAAAACTGTAGGTACTCATACAAATACATATTTTACTCAGAGAGATGTTAAACCTCTTTTTGCAAATGATTGGTTTCTAGCTAATTTTGTTCTGAAATAGAAATGAAATTAAAAGTGATATTCTTGCTTGAAAGAAATTATCAATGATACTTTATCATTGGGTGTCCTTTCTGCCTGCTTTGAATGCTGATGATCAAGTGACATAGGAAAAAGAACAAGAACATATCCATCCTGAATGAGCAGGGAATGTGATTTCATGAATGTCAAACACTTTTTAAAAAGTGAATGCAATAATTAAAAGTGCTTTTGGACATGAGTAAGTTAGATAGCCTAGCAATATTTATAGACATAATCTTTACGTTAGAAAAGTCAAATGATACCACCAATGGACCAGCAACCTTTTCGTTGTTGTTGTTGTGGTTGTTAGGCATAATGAATAGGAATTTTCAAGCTCTTTGAGAATATTCAATATTTGTCAATAGAAAGAAATTCTCCATTTCCAAGAGAGTTTTAAAGCTCTCTTGAGGGCAAAGACCAGACTAGCTTCACTATGATTGACACATAGTAGCAACTCAATCCCTGATTACAAAGTTGTTAACAATGATAATTCCTACTGTGGATACATTCTACTGTTTACAGCAGCTTCTTCTTCTTTTTTAAGATTTAATTTATTTACTTGACAGAGAGAGACACAGCGATAGAGGGAATACAAGCTGGTGGAGTGGGAGAGGGAGAAGCAGCTTCTTGCTGAGCAAGGAGCCCCACTCGGAGCTCAATCCCAGGACCCTGGGATCATGACCTGAGCCAAAGGCAGACACTTAATGACTGAGAAGCCCAGGCGCCCCAGTTTACAGCAGCTTCTATTTTAAATTTCTATTACTGAAAGTTCTATTATGGAAAGTTGAACAGTTTAAAACCATTTAGAGTTTTCATCAATATGTATATTAAATTCAGAAGGGAAGTGGTAAATAAAATTGATTAAAGATGTACTCTTGTCATGGTATTACCAAAAAAGAGACAGAAAAAAATGCATTTATTTGAATTATTAAGGTGAGGAGCACCTGGGTGGCTCAGATGGTTAAGCGTCTGCCTTCTGTTCAGGTTATCATCTTGGTCCTGGATTGAGTCCTTCATCAGGCTCCCTGCTTCTCCTTCTGCCTCTCTCTCTCCCTCTCTCTCTCTCTCTCAAATGAATAGATAAAAACATGAATTCTTAAGCAGTGAACAATTTCAAAAACAAATTTGTTTTGCAGTACCTCAAACTATTAGTCATTTATTCCTTAATACCAAATAATTTAACTAAAAACTGTCCTTTGTGTTTTCTTCTGTTCCATCAAAACTTACTCTTCCAGGGAAAACTTCAGCTAGGTGTTAGAAGCAACACAAATGATGTTTCCGTGTGCAGAGTTGCAATGTTTACCAAGTCTTTTCCTAGTAAAATTGTAAAACTCGCACCCTTCAAATTTCCTAATTCTAGTGGTACTTCCCATCAGAAACAAGAACATCATAGTGAACACAATCAAAATCTGTGTTCAAATTAAAAATAAAAAGCATCTCATCTTTCACTGATGACTTCATATGGGAGTGAGTTAAATTCAAAAGCTTTAGACGAAATATATATTTTTACATCTAATACACCTAATTTTAATGATGAGAGAAATAATAGAAGAAAGAGATATAAATATTATATGTGTAGCAAATATTAATTCATGGTCATTTTAATATAAAAAGAACATTTATTCAAATATTTGTGGTATATTTTAAGCATATAAAAAAGTAGAGAGAATAATATAAAGCATTTGCTGATATATCTCACTTCCTTGTCATATCTTAATATTTTCCCATATTTGCCTCAAATCATTTTAAAATTAACCTTGGATAGATAACACTCTATAATCCTATTCCAGTCATTCCTCCTCCCACATAAAAAATAGTATAAATTTTTTATTCCAATACATGCTTCCATACTTGACCAAGTATCTATATGTACATGAAAATATATATTTTATTTGTTTTAAACTTTATATTTAAGACATCCTCCTGCAAAACTCCCTTTTCTATCTATATCAATTTTATAAAAATTTTTTGTTCCCTGAAACTATAGTATTTGTGGATAAATACATTGTATATTACATGGACATACCTTGATTTATATTAATTATTCTCTAGTCAGTGGATATTGAGGAGCATGTCAGTTTTCAACTACTACAAAATGCACTGATCAATTTTGAACATAAAGCCTTATTTATAATGGCAACATTCCCTCTATGGAAATGGAATTCCTGGTTAATGAATATGCATATCTTTAACTTTGCCAGTATTTACAGATTGCTCTTCTAAATGTTTGCACTAATATGGAGTTCCACTAGTAGTTTATAAAATCTCTGATTGCTTCATGTTCTCATTAGTAATTGGTATTGTCATACTTCTTAATTTATGACAAATGAATAGTCATAAATTATAATTTTAATTTTTAATTTGCATTTTCCAGATTGTTAATGAGGTTAAGTATCATTTCATATTTGTGGGTGGGACATTTTGTTGTCCTCTGTTATAAATCAACTCAATATTTGGTGATTGGGTTATTGACTTCTAAGATTAAACCTGTTCTGCATACTAATCCTAATTAGTTATATTATTTTCCAAAAAAGCACATTCAATCTTCCTTTTGTCTTTTTACTTTATAATATATTTTTTAAAGTAGAGTTTTTAGGGGTGCTTGGGTGGCTCAGTCATTAAGTGTCTGCCTTCAACTCAGGTCATGATCCCAGGGTCCTGGCATCTAGCCCCATGTCGGGCTCCCTGCTCTGCGGAGAGCCTGCTTCTCCCTTTCCCTCTGCCCCTGCTTGTGTTCCCTCTCTCGCTGTTTCTCTCTGTCAAATAAATAAGTAAAATCTTTTAAAAAGTATAATTTTTAATTGTGACATTGCTAAATCAGTTAATCTCTAAGATGTGAGCTTTTTGTGTCCTCTTTAAGATATCCTTCACCTACCTCAAATACATAAACATATTCTGCTATATTGTTCCCTAACAGTTCATAAGTAAACTATGGGTCTTTTTTCTTCCTAAAGTTTATTTTGGTATATGTTGTATGCTGTCGCATGATCAAGTATTCAATCTTTATCAGGGCCCAGATAAGAGATATTTGCCCAAAAATGGCTTTGCTCTCCTCCAAACCCCTACAGGCCTGCACGGTGTACATGTTCTTACTTAGGTGTTTGGTCCTGGCAGAGGAGTGAGGGCATGTATCAGAACAACTGACCTAACTTTTCATATTACACACATGCCCTGTTCCCTCACCCCAATACCAGTTCATAATCACTGATTCCCATGAGAGATGTTATGGTTGGAAGAGTGTTACACCTGTGAAGTATAGTATTGAGAAAGAAAAAGCTAAAACTCCAGCTTAAGGAGACTGGCTTTCTAGCCTGCAGCATTCCCGTATAATTTGATTGGAAGTAATATTAAATGAAAGACTGCATTCATCATAATCAGATAAAGACAATAGTAGAACACGAGAAAAAGAGATGCTCAGAGGTAAATTTCAGTAATGTTAATCCATAGAAGAGTGTCCCCTTCCATGTCAAGTAGTATCCTGTCGGCTGTCAGGGATTCATTATTGGGGCCATTAAACACTTGAGTCTTACAGGCAATACACTTGTTCTGATTTCATCTAGTCTGAGAGTATTAATGGCCTCCATGTAACATGCTTACCAGGAGTGAACACCCTGGTATGATTAACACAAATATCCAGTCCACTTCCACATTTTAATTCTAACTAAACTAAATTGAAATCTTGATTTTGGGGACACCTGGGTAGCTGAGTCAGTTAAGCATCTCCCTTCAACTCAGGTCATGATCTGGGGGTCCTGCGATTGAGCCCTGCCTCAGGCTCCTTACTAGAGGGGAGCCTGCTTCTCCCTCTCCTTCTGCCTGCTGCTCCACCCCTGCTTGTGCGCTCTCTCTCTCCCTCTCTGTCAAAAAAAATCTTAAAAAAAAAAAAAAGAAATCTTGGTTTTCTACATTAGGTTCTTCTGAGATTTAATAATATGTCAGCTTCCTTAAATGCAATTTGTTCTCAGAACATGTATGAGATGGAATTTCTGCCCCTTCAGTATGTGAGAGTTTGTATCTGGACAGCGAAGACATCACAGGGTCAACAGGACTACATGGACTGAAGGAATGAAGAGTCTGATTTCTCCAGAAAACACATGCTTTGGCCTCTTTGCAGGTCTTCCTCCTATGGTCTTCCCGCGTGTTTTTGTCCACATGAAATGGCCTTTGTTCAACTAGCTGCAAACCAAGCCTGTCCTTCAAGACGCACTTTAAAGGTAATTTAAAAAGTCTTCCTCGTTCTCAAATTTAGAATTAAACACCATGATTCAGTATAGCTTGGCAATTTATGTACACATTAATCTCTCCACTTTACTTGTAACTTGCTCAAATTAAGAACTATACCATATTCCATGTCTTTGGTCCTAACAGAATTTTGAAGCATAACTTATATAATAGTAATTTCATAAATACATGTTGAATCAATTAGAAAAACTCAAGGTTCTCTACAGCACCTTGATTTGTACAGCATGTGGAGAAACTTGAACATCAGGTATTTTCTCTTCTTTTTTAAAAAGATTTTGTGTATTTATTTGAGAAAGAGAGCAAGCACAAGTGGGTGGGAAGGGCAGAAGGAGAGGGAGAAGTGGGTTCCCCCTGAGCAGGGAGCCCAAAGCAGGGCTGGATCCCGGGACCCTGAGATCATGACATGAGCTGAAAGTAGATGCCTAACTGACTGAACTACCCAGGTACCCCAAGTAATTTTCTCTTCTAACTATGAAGCATTCTTAGCAATCAAAAAGGAAAAAACAACACAATATAAAATAATAAAAAAATAGTAATTACTAAAATAACCACAGATGTGTAAAAAAGTGTATTTCATGGATGTTCAGCAGAACATTCAGTGTTCTCTTTTTTTTCTCTTAACACTGCAGCATGAATATTTTCCATTCCTATGAAAAACCTTTATAAATATATTTTAATATTTATCATGTAGGTATAATGTCCCATTATACTAGCATTCTATGATTTACTTATTATCACTCTAATATTGAACATTCAAGCTATTTCTACGTTTTCGTCATTGTAAATAATGCTGCAGTGAATATCTTTTTCTGCATATTTCTTTACAATAAGTTCCCTTAGGATAAAGGGTAAGAATATTTAAGCCACTTATACACACTTCCAAATTGTTTTCTAAGTACCTTTGGGTATTCCAATTTAAACTGTAGCCAGCAATACATATGAATCCATCCTCCATGACCTTCTCAGTAGTGAGTATGGAAGTTTTTAAACCTTCTTCTTACTCAGATGAAAAAATTGTTTACTATTACAGCTATGTTTTTTTCTTCTTTGATTATCTTTAAGGTTAAACCTTTTATATATTTATTGGTAAAATTTATTTCAAATTTTATAATGTGTATTTTCTTTGTCTTCACTCCTCTTTCCATGGTCCTTAGGGGTGCCTCTCACTGATTTGTATGAACTTTATATATCAAGAATATTACCTTTTTGACACATGCAAGTTTTATAATTTTATATGTTCAGATCTATACTTTTCTCTTCAAGAAATTATATGTTTAGAAAATATTTATCTAGGGTACCTGGGTGGCTCAGTGGGTTAAAGGCTCTGCCTTCGGCTCAGGTCATGATCTCAGGGTCCTGGGATCGAGGCCCGCATCGGGCTCCCTGCTCAGCGGGGAGCCTGCTTCCTCCTCTCTCTCTCTCTCTGCCTGCTTCTCTGCCTATTTGTGATCTCTCTCTTTCTGTCAAACAAATAAATAAAATCTTAAAAAAAAAAGAAAGAAAATATTTATCTGGAGACTAAACGAGTATTCATCTACATAGATTTTTAAATTGTTTACATTTATGCTTTAGTTTACCTAGACTGTCATTCGAGGATACTCTCAAGTGAAAGTAGGGTTCCAAATAATTTGCTAATTTTTCCAATGTCATTTGGTTAACAATTAAAAAAAAAACCTTCCTTTCTTACTTATTATATGAAGCCTCCTCTATTCAATATTAATTCCCTATACAAATCATAGTCTGTTGCAGGATTAATGTTTTCTTTTGTTTTGACTATCCTCCTACAAATTTGGCAGTTTTCATAATTTGGTCTTTGTAATCTATGTTTTAATATCTGTTAAAGCAAATTCCCTGTCATTACATCTTACAGTTTGAGTATACAGATGGACAAAGGTTAGACCATCTATGACAAGAAAACACTAATGGACAACCACTGCGGCAACCAGCCTGGGAAGCCCACTCCCAACCCCTGCAGCCATTGAGAGTGAGGACTTGATCAAGGAATGCACCTTCCCTATTCTGCCCCCACTTCCAACTCAGAACCAACCAAAGAAAATCAAGTAAATGTGCTTCCTAAACCAGTCACTTAAGCTGTCCTCTTCTAGGTAGCCCACCCCCACATCTCCAGTCAACACCTCCACTCAGAGCTACCTGAAGCCTTCCCTTCCTTTCACTCTACAGTCTTCCCACTTCCTGCTTGCCTTGGAATCTCTGCAACACAGACACCAATACCAGTGATGGTACCTGCTTCCCTCTCTGCAGCAAGCTCTGAACAAACAGCCTTTGTTTTCATCTGGGTTTTCTTCATTTATTTCCACAAAGCTCTTTTTCAAGATTTTCATACCATTAATATCTCTTAAATCACTTTTGAGGCTGCCTTTCTGGAAATAATATTAACCTTAAACACCAAAGAATTCCCAGGGACTATTTTTATGTATGAAACTAAAACTTTTCCCCAGGGATCAATCCTTAAGTCAGGGAGCCACCTGGGCCAGGGAGACATTTCCAGAGATGTTATAATGAATGGTGTCAGAAGCTCTACCAGAGCCTGTTGCTTTTGTGTTGGGTACAGGTTAATGGACACAGAAGCAGTCTCTATTATTATAATGCTGTGTTTGCCATTTGAAATATATGAAATTATAAGATTAAAGATAAATTTTCTAGTACATATATTGGGCCTTTCTTGACAGCCAAGAAAGGCCCAATATGTACAGTAAATTATATTACAAACTATAACCCTCAGTAGTCTTCAGTCAAGCCCTTGAAGAGTTGACCTTGCTGGAGGTCTTGGAAGATTTAGAATCCTTACCAACTGAGATGTGGCAAAGGCTTGGGCTCAGACTAGGTCCTGCTTCCTGGGATAGAGATAACCTGTTTTGGAGGCAGGGGTGGGGAGAGAGTGCACGTGAAGGTACAGAGTTGGGGGAATGAGGGAATTACTGCCCTCACATAAACACAAAGAGTAGGAAGGACTCAGGTACCAAGGTTAAAAGCATTCTAATCTAAAGCCCAGGAGATGAAAAATCAAATTGAACATTAATCAGGTTTTATTTTGTTTTGTTTTTTTAAATTCAGCTGAACTAAGCTATAAAAATAAACACAAATAATCTGATAGTTTTCAGAAAGTACCTTGAGCAAACTTCCAGAGAATATTTTTTTTCTTCTGACTTTAATGCTTAGAATGACTCCTATATATAACCTTGAGTAAAAAGTATATGTAATGTGGTTCTGTTGGAACATACAATAAGTCAACTTTTTTCTATTATTATTTATTGAAACAAACTATTATTCAAATCAAATAAGTTATTGATTTCCTCTTTGACAAAGATGTTATAAATCCTGAGATTGTACTAAATTATATAGGTTACAAAGTACTTCTTTGAGGAAAATAACTGCATTTTTGTTTTTCTTGCAGAGTCTAATTTTTAGAAAAAAATCACTCAGGCAGCAGAAAGCAATGCTAGAAGCTATACAACCCAGCAAAATGATAGTAAATGTCAGATCCCAAAGGGTTTAGTGAGGCTGAGGTGACTGGAAGATACAGGGCACAATTCCAGGGAGAGAGGAGAGCTATGCAGAGAAAGAGTC
The DNA here is from genome assembly GCA_002007465.1 of Ailurus styani. Taxonomy (NCBI): domain Eukaryota; kingdom Metazoa; phylum Chordata; class Mammalia; order Carnivora; family Ailuridae; genus Ailurus; species Ailurus styani. Next base: position 1,091,290 of record LNAC01000179.1, read on the forward strand.
CCACTCATCACCTCGGGGTGTCCCTGAGTGTTAGGACAGGGCACGCACGCAATGAAACACCAAGAGCTGGGCAAAAAAAAGTCAGGCGAGTTGTAAACTAAACTATTCCCAGATGTTCCATCTCTGCAGCCCAGAATGGAGAGTCCTCAATTATTCTCCAGTACATTCTGTCATCAGAATCCCCAGAAGGACCAAGGACAGTTATACTATTTATATAACATATATACATAGATACATACCTATATGTGTATATAGGGAGATATATATTATATTACATGTTATATAAATGATGTGCTCTGTATATATGTAGAATAAATATGCAGATATTTGTGTGTATATATATTGCATATGTGTGTGTGTCTATACATAGACATATATATGTGTATATATATACATATATATACATATAGAGAGAGAGAGAAAACTGGGGGGAGAAAGCAGTTACCTACTTGATAGTCCAACCTTCTTCTGTAGATTGGTTGAAATTAGATTGGTTGAAATTCTCCATGAATTCCTATTCATGGCACTGTTATGCTTACAGGTTTCTTATTTCAAACAAAAATACTCCTGGGAAGTATTGTTAAACTTTTAACACCTTGGTCTTGATGAGATTTTGAGGATCAGTGAAGAAGAACCTTCCAGAAAGTCTGGGTAGAGCTCAGTATTTAAACCTGACATTCAGGAAGGACTAATTCTGGCTCTAGACTATCCCACCATCCAAAAGCATGGTTTAAGCTCTACAAATGTGATTAGATTACACTCCATACTAATGAAGAGACTTTAAGAATTGCAAAGTGCCACATCATCAACTGCTAATTTCTAAACGGAGTTTTAACAGCATGTGGTCATTAAGTTTTTATAATTCTTAAATTAGTTGAAAAGTGAACAAGTCATGTCTGATCATTTTTTGTGTCTGCATGTCAATCAGCCAGACTGATGGATTCTGAAACAGAACTAACCATTTTCTTGATTTTCTCCTAATCAAGATATTTACTTTTGCATCTCATCTCACCCCACTTAATCTAATCAACCTGCCTTGTTCTGTGTCTGAGCCTCTTAACATTGTGAATCAGTGTTTCTAACAAAAGATGTGTACATTTTAAGTGCATCCTCCAACATATCTCTGAAATTGTAAAGGACATTATGCAAAGAAACAAAGAAAGCAACACCCATGGTGTTGTTTTGAAAGCACAGAATTATTTTAATTTATTAATAACAATATTACTTACTGAGCATGTGGTAGGTGCCTGGCACACTTCTCACGTGTTGGATTTTCATGCCAACCTGGTGAGAAGGCACTGTTATTCTACACAGGCATTGCAAATGAGGAACGTGAGAGAAGGAGATTCTAAATAGTATGGACTAAAGTCACTTTTGTAAGGTCATTTTTAAAAGCCAAATAGATCTATTCATTGCATTTTGATTTTTAAGTATTTGAAGTATTTATTTTGACAAAAAAAAAAATCCTCTCAGACTAGAAATTGGTAACTGTTAATACCGTAAGAAGATAAGGTAGTAGTTATCCTGCAGCTAATCAAATTTAAAAGCGGAGGCCCCAGCATGGTATGTTTTTATCTGCTTTCTGAAAATAAACCCAGGATGTTTTTACCCTTAGGAAGCCTGCAGTTCCCGTGGCCTGGCATCCCTCTCCCAGGAGACTTTTCCAGCAGAGTAGGGCAGCTCTGGCAAATTCTAACTGCTCTCATATACGCAGAAAGGACTGTTTTTCACAGATTTTCTCTGACCTCTGCCCCAACAGTAAGAAAATCAGACTAAATTTATGCTGAACAAATTTTCAATAACTTTGATGAGAAATATTTTTACCAACAGCAGCCTGGTCTCTATCTAACCTTTGGCACCTTTCTGCATTGATAAACATCAACATACAACCAAGAAAACTAATTTTGTAAATAATTCAATAATTTTCCCCTGTTGAAAATTATAATCTATTTGGAAAATGATCCCATGGTTATAATTTTAAAACACCTAAGGATGCTGCATTTGTGGATGTTATAGATATTTACTTGGTTTTGTTTTGCGTTTATGGTCCTTAAGCATCATCTGTTTGCCTCGTTTGCCTCAATATTGCAGAACAATGAACTAATTCAACATGGTCCAATTAGAAGTGTTACTATACAAAAATTGCTGGTTCGGATGTGGACTAACTTAAAAGATACTGAGCAACCACCATGTGGCAAGTTCAGTTCTATGTGCTTATCTATACTTTATGTAGGCCTTTGTTTTTGTTTTCTAACTACTCAAAGCCCCAGGTGGCAGGCCATTACTGTAGAGCAATACTCAATGCAATCTAAAGTTATAATAAAACTTACATTTAAATAGTTTCTGGATATTGCCATAGAATTTTTCATAATGGGATTTTAGCTGCTATTTAAACTATTTAGCATGAAGTATTCTTATATCATCATGAACACTGGACAATGACTATCTATCATTCTTAGTCACTCAGGCTTCAGGGTTCAGGTTGGTTTAGAGAAACCAGTAACTCTGCTCTGGTGTGACAAACTTTGTTCAAATCCCAGGAAAATTCTCTGTGTCACTTGACCTGTGTCTTCAAAACAACAGTAACTGAGTCCAAGCACCATAATGGTTTAAGGATTGTGCTATTGCTGATATAAGCATCTGAAACAAATTAGAATATAGAGGATGATTTGAGTGGTAGAAACATTTAGGGAAGAGGAGAGATAAACCAGTTAACTTGTTAACTCTTTCCTCACAGGAAGCATGAAAGAAATGGATTCTTCCATGATAACTAATATTTCCAATTACCCATTTTTTTTTTGCTTCTCATTTTATTCCAAATGGAGTTTGCAGAGATATTAAAAAATTAGGGTAGTATATACTTGTATATGGCAGTTAGAGAATTTTTGCAATATTAAACAATTTATAATACTATTTAAGTTGTATAAATGTTAGTCTAGAGGAACATGCATGAATATAATACTGACTGTTTATTTTTCAGACTAGTTACTGAACGCCCCCCAATGATGAGCCTTCCCATTGCCCCACATCCTTGTCAACAATTATTATTGTGAGTCTCTTTAATTTTAGCCATTTTGGTAATCCCATAGTTTCACTGGTAAAGGGAAAGTTATGAAAGCAATAATTTTCCCTTAAATCCAGATGCATTCTTTATACCGTACATGGCAGCTGATAGTTTGAATTTGTCGGTAGCTAAAATCGTCATGATGGGAGCTACAGCTCTGACATTCATCAGAGAAGTTCAGAGATAACACATAATATTTTATGAATCCGCTCAAAGATGAAAAATCTTAAGTAGGGCGCCTGGGTGGCTCAGTGGGTTAAAGCCTCTGCTTTCGGCTCAGGTCATGATCTCAGCGTCCTGGGATGGAGGCCCGCATCGGGCTCTCTGCTCAGCAGGGAGCCTGCTTCTTCCTCTCCCTGTCTCTCTGCCTTCCTCTCTGCCTACTTGCAATCTCTCTCTGTGTGTCAAATAAATAAATAAAATCTTTAAATAAAAAACAACAACAACAACAACGACAAAAAAAAAACACAACAGTTTGTTGTTAGGGTATTCATTAGTATATAATAACACAAAAGGCGTGCCTGGGTGGCTCAGTGGGTTAAAGCCTCTGCCTTAGGCTCAGGTCATGATCTCAGGGTTCTGGGATGGAGGCCCGCATCGGGCTCCCTGCTCAGCAGGGAGCCTGCTTCCTCCTCTCTCTCTGCCTGCCTCTCTGCCTACTTGTGATCTCTCTCCCTCTGTGAAATAAATAAATAAAATCTTTAAAAAAAAAAAAAGAAAGAAAAAAGAAAAATCTTAAGTAAACATAAATCAAATTTGATGTTACAACAACTACTGGGCATATGGTAGAAATGTCAACTAAATCCTGGTAAAGGAATTAGAGTTAAATTTTTTTTTTTTTGCTGTTATGTTAGTCACCATACAGTACATCATTAGTTTTTGTTTTGTTTTGTTTTGTTTTGTTTTTAAAGATTTTATTTATTTACTTGACAGAGAGAGATTACAAGTAGGCAGAGAGAGAGGAGGAAGCAGGCTCCTCGCTGAGCAGGGAGCCCGATGCGGGCCTCGATTCCGGGACCCTGAGATCATGACCTGAGCCAGAGACAGAGGCTTTAACCCACTGAGCCACCCAGGTGCCCACATCATTAGTTTTTGATGGAGTGTTCCCTGTTTCATTGTTTGCGTATAACACCCAGTGCTCCATGCAGTCCATGCCCTCCTTAGTACCCATCACCAGGCTCACCCATCCGCCCACCCCCTCCATTCTAAAACCCTCAGTTTGTTTGTCTGAGTCCATAGTCTCTCATGGTTCATCCCCCACTCTGATTCCCCCCCTCCTTCATTTTTCCCTTCCTTCTAATGTCCTCCATGCTACTCCTTATGTTCCACAAATCAGTGAAACCATATAATAATTGACTTCATCTGCTTGACTTATTTCACTCAGCATAATCTCTTCAAGTCCCATCCATATTGATGCAAAGTTGGGTATTCATCCTTTCTGATAGCTGAGTAACATTCCATTTTGTATATGGACCACATCTTCTTTATCCATTCATCTGTTGAAGTGCATCTTGGCTCTTTCTACAGTTTGGTTACTGACACAGAACAAGATGACCTAATAAGAATTAAGTGAAACAACAGAAGATGTTCAAGGGACAAATTGTGGCCTTTCACATAAAATTAATTTTGAATTTGTAATATCCAGAGCTATTTGATAGGAACTGTACACTATTGATAATGTAAGCAAAATCTATAAAAACAAAATCCAAACAGGTCTAAATTTGGCAATTTCTTGCTTAAAAAAATTTTTTTTTCATTTAGAGAAAGCGTTTTTTTAAATCAAAAGAAATTTCATATGAAATATGTAAAAGTCATAGCTAGTTAAATATAAGAACAATATTATGAGTGTATATTAGAACAATAAAACAAAAATAGTTTGCATGACTATGAAAGACAATATTTACAAATTATCTTGAAACTAATTTTTATGAAGAATATATTTCTCGTATTATGGATCAAAGTATACACTTTAATCAAAAAGAGATTTAAACAATTTGAACAACAAAAAATAAGTTGTTTGCCAAATCCAACTCCCCATTCAGGTTAAAAGCCATGGTTCAAGTGGAAACAAACCGTAGGTTATTGAGGGTTATTTCTCAAAAAGAAAAAACTGGAGTGGATCAAAGCCTCTCTCTCTCTCTGTTCATCAGAAATGTCAGTTGAAGAACATAAAGAGATGCTTAGACCCTGAGAAGTAATAAGGAAGGATCTTATGTGAGAGAAGGAATCAGAATAACTAGTGAGAGAAGAGGAGGAAACAGACTCACAGAGATCCACAGAGATAAGAGACCAGGCAATCTCATAGTAGAAGGTGGATGGGGAGCCTAGGGGGTCTGAAGACTGTCCAGCAATCTGTTCCAAGTGAACTTCTTCCATGAGAATTCTACGAGATTTTCTTATAAAGAAACCTTGGTCCTATGATACCCAGTTCCACAGTACTTACTTCCTTTTGATTGTTAGTTTCCATTTGTCTCTCCAGCAGACGGCTCACAGCTCTAGGCGAGTAGCATCTGAACCTGATTTCCATTTCCATCCTCAGTGCCTAACAAATATGGACCGCTCCAAAACCGTGTAAAAAATTAATAAAAACTGATCTCGTTTAAAAATCAAATCCCAAGTCCTCCCACCCTTTCGACTTTGTCAATCAGAGCGGAAGAACAGCACTAATAACATCACAAGTTGAGACATGCAGAGGGAAAATAGGGAATTGGGAGTTGGGGGAGGGGGGGAATTGAATAGAAGGAAAAGAATTTTAACCGTCCTAGCTGAAGGCAGTGCTTCTCAGACTTTATATGTATCAGAATCACTTGAAGGGCCTGTGAAAATTCTGATAACTATGCCACATCCCCAAGTTTCTGAATCAGTAGATCAGAGGTAGGGCCAAGAATGTTTATTTCCAATGAGTTTCCAGATATTGTTCATGCTTCTGACCAAGGACCTTATGTAGAAAACCACAGGCTTAATTAAGGGAATGGGAGGTGGTGGAAAGATTGAGGAAGAAATAGAGGACAATAGGAGAATTATAATTGGCTTCATAGATTAAGAGGCATTAAGGTATATTTCTCTGTCAGAAAAACTGATTAAGAGGCTGTAATTGGTATCTTGGAATTGATTGGTAAAGTTTAATTGGTATTACTGTTTTAAGCAAGTAGACTTAAGATGACCATATGTCTAGGTTTTTCTGGGAGAGTCTTGATTTTCTCCTATAGCCCAGCATAATAATTAATAGCACTCCCTTTCTCCCTCAGGAGTGCCCCAATTGGGACAATAAATTAAATGGTCACCTTGCTTACGTGTAAGAATGAAATACAAAATGTGTGCAAACTGTGAGGCGTGCTGCTTCATAGTCTACCTGGACTATGGCAAGAGAATGAATGAGCTGGTGAAGAGGAGAAACAAAGATCTTTATCTGTTTAATGCCGTTTCTAAAGGATCTTTGAAAAATACTGAGTAGCAGACACTGTCCAAGACAGAGAGACAGTACTCTGGAAACCAGGCATAGATTAAATAAGTGGCAGACCTGGAATCAGGATGATTAATGGCTAGGTTTTTCTTAGCCCAGAAGAAAGGTATGCCTTTTGATGGCTAGGCCTTTTCAGGACACACTTAACCGAAGGAAAAAAAAATACTAATCCCCAGATATCCTGACTCAGGATAGCTGAGAGAGAGTCCAGGAAGGAATTTGTTTTTTCCGCAAATATCTCAGAAAATTCAGATGCATGCCATCCATTGAACATACTTTAAAAAAACATTTTAATAACATGGGCTAGGTCTAATGTGTTATTCTTTCTAATAGCAATGACATTTTAAAATCTTAACCCAAAGAGGGGTCTTTGGGTGGCTCAGTCGGTTAAGCACCAGACTTTTGCTTTTGGCTCAGATTATGATCTCAGGGTCGTGAGATGGAGCCCCGAGTCCAGTGAGGTTCTCTCCCCCTTTCCTCTTCTCCTCCCTCACTCACGCTCTCTCTCCTCTCTCTCTCTAAAACAAATAAATAAATCAAATCTTTAACAAATAAAAATAAAAAATAAAACCTTAACCCAAAGGAATAAATTTGTAATAGAAGAAATCTAGAAATGAGATGAGTACAGATTCTGCTCTTCACCACCTCGATAATCTCAATTCTATCCTTCATTACTAAAACAGGAGAGCAGCTGGAAGGAAGAAAGTCATCACAGGGGCAGGACTTGGAATTAGATCATTGTAAACTACACACCCTCTTCATGAAATTAGAAAATTAATAGTTCCCTAGTACTATCCGCGAATCATGGTGGAAAAATTACTTCCATAAAACTCTCTCAAGTCCAAGGACATCAGGATTTGTCAGTGAGAATGGGGAAATCCCCCAGAGTTGTCACTGGAGACATGAGAACACCTTATAATCTGTAGGCACCTTGACTGACATAACTTGAAATTACCTTTATTCAGTAGAATTTACATAATCTTTAACAAAGTTTTCTGACTTGATTTCTCTTCTCTGAGTAATATAACATTTGCATGACTCAATTTTGGCATCTTAAGGTCTGCATAAATATGCATCTTCCATTGAATTTATGATATAGCCATGCAGAGCATATCCTTGACATCATGTCACCTTCTTGGTCACACATTGACATTATAATGTTATTTACGATAAAATTGCATTGACAGCATCTTGGGAACCCTGTGACAGCACTTTAGTCACCATCAAAGTGAATAATGGAAGCACAATCTGACAATATTCACTGGGAGGAAATAACCCACGACCCATTTGGCTTCAACATAATCGTTATGCACGTATATACATACATACATACACACACATACATACAAACACACATAAAGATGGAAAACATTTTAACTATTAATGCTATATTGTGGATCACTGGGAGATGAAGAATTGAACTTTTTTTTTTTTTTTAGATTTTATTTATTTATTTGACAGAGAGAGACACAGCAAGAGAGGCACCACAAGCAGGGGAAGTGGGAGAGGGAGAAGCAGGCTTCCCACTGAGCAGGGAGCCTGATTCCGGGCTCAATCCCAGGATGCTGGGATCACGACCTGAGCTGAAGGCAGACGCTTAACCACTGAGCCGCCCAGATGTCCCGAAGAATTGAACTTTACTGGGAAGGTCTTCCTCGAAAAACCCAGAAAGGAAATTCCTTTATCCCAGGAAGTAAGACAGAATCCAGAGCCTCTTGCTTTTATTTGCAGGTGCAGGGCGATATTATTACCCCCTCTTCGTAGGTTTGCCAGGTGATTGTACTTAAAATGACAGTCCATACTGTAATAGGGATTTGGAAGTGTGCATTTAAAAATACACGTTTCAGTATAGAGTTAAGCAGCATAGACTACTTCAAAGGTAAAGTCATTTTGTTTTAATTGTAGAGTGGGTCAACAACCTGTTTAATCCCTGTGATTCATTTTGAACAAACTTTTCAGGTTTAAATTGCCAGTACTCCCTCTTAGACTTATTTATCAATTGCTTTCACACCACATGCTGCTAAGTATTTTTTGCAGCAGAGAGGAAGAAGCAAAGGTAAAATAATAATAATAACTAGCATTTATGGAGATCCAGCTATAACCTAACCAAGTGCATTGCATGCAAAATCTCATATATTCATAGTAAGGACCTCATGGGGAACTGAAATTATTATTCACAAGCTGTAGATGAGGGAAATGGACCGTTGAAAGGAGACACTTTCTTAAAAGCATATGTGCTTCTAAAGGCACATGGCTAGTAAATAGTGGAGTTGGGATTTGAAAAATTCTGGCTTCAGTGACCCTGCTATTAAAATTGAGAGAAGAGAAAGGGGGAAAAGTGAGGCCAGAAGCTTATGTAGGATTGGGAATGGTTGAGCACATCCACAAATGCTTCCAGCCTGTGGGCAATGTTCCCATTTCCTTTTCCAGTGAGAGGCTGGTGGAAGGGAAAGGTCTCTGACCCACAGCAATGCTGGGTAAAGCCAGAGTAGGATTTATCAGACCATTTCTGAAAGGCATTGCTTAGGGTCATCACTTGAGATGTGTATCCGGAACAGACCATCAGAGCAAGGGAGTACAGGGTTCCTACCAGAAGCTTAATGAATGGTCTGATAGCCAGGAAAATGTGGGCAGCTGGACAGGAGTCCCTCTAAATAAATTTCAGAGACAGCAGCAGCTGGGCCTCACAGGTTGGATCAGGGTCAGGAAATTATGCATATCTATGTAATGCTCGATTATGGGCAGCCATATTACCCTAAGGACTTAGATGAGATGTGGTTTTAGTACCAAATTCTTCTTTTCTTACTATTAGCTAAAATATTTGTCAGGACCTTCTGTCCACAGTACGATCCTGTCAAGCACCATCCATGTTAAATTCTGAACATCAGTGAATTTTTTCCTAAGAATGTCATTTGCTGAGTCACCAAGGGACATGTGAGCAAACATTTGACCTGAACCTACTTAGGGCAGCAATTATGTAAACTTCTTTCTTGTTCACTTATTCAACACTAGGATGTAAATTAACTTCTTCCAAAGATTCAACCCACTCGATATTGTTAAGATGGTTGATATGAGCTTACAATGTAGTGTCAGCTTTCAAGTCAAATTACCCCAAACATTTACCCACAAGGCATCTACTCCTAAAAGAATCACTCATCTGATTATTTTTTTATTATAAACCTAAAGGATTTCACTAAAACAAGTGATCTGCAAGTGACTTTTAAGTAAATGAACTTGTTAGTTGTGTTCAAATAAGTTCTAGACATGGGAGCTGGGTGGTTTTCAATTTAAAAAAATGTGCTACCATTTGTTGCCTTCAGTTTAGGAAAAATGTCATTGCCTAAACAATTAACTTGAAGATAGCTGCCATTTGAATCTCTGAATGTATTGCCAGAAATCAATCATGTAATATAAATTTCATTTGATAACATAATATGGAATGCATAAGATTCTCTTTCATATAAATGTGTATATATATGTAAACAAATGCATATGTTTGTATATATATGCATAAACATAAAAGAAAATAAATATATATATATACATTTTGTTACAGTTTGGTCATAGTTTTATGGCTCTAATAGATTATTAGCTATATTTGGTATTTGCTTTGGCCATAGCTTTATGTTTTGGTCATAGTTTTGTTCATAGCTTTTTGGCTCTAATAGATTATTAGCTATATTGACAGTTCAATAAAAAGCAAGTAATATATACAAATATGTGGGTAAAGGTCATAGAAAAGTTTATAATGAAGAACAAATGATAAGCCCCTATCTCAGTAAAACTCTCCCTTTCTTTGATAATCCAACCCACACCACCTACCAATTTTTTAAAATACTTTTTCTTTACTAGTTCTTTGGGTGGCTGACTTCTCCAAATAACGTGCTGTATCTAAATTTTATTGTGCAATCGACTTTATATATTAGTTATTGACTTCCTAATACGACAGATAAGGATGTCCTTATCTACTCCTTCCACATCCTCGTTTACTCCTTTTGCTAAGATTGTTTAATCACTACTCTGACTGGTCAACTATACAAATTCAAACAAGATACTTAAGCCCTCATTTCTTATCCCACAAACTATAGCCAGTATCTCTTGACTTCACGTTTGGTGAGGTGAGGACATCTGCAAGGGCCAGGTAGATGTAGATGGTTGATAAGTTCTTAAATTCTTTCCCTATCCAAGAAAAGTGCTAGAATTTTATTTCCTACTCTATAGGCCAAATGCCATGACTCCTATGCCCCACAAAGGGGAAGTTTCATCATAATATTTAAATGGATTATCCATTTTTGATGGCTTTACCATATCCAAAATAGTTTTCTAACCTCTCAATCATTATATATTCTATGGAATCTCCTTTTATATCACTGGACCGCTCTCTACAAAAATCTGATCTTCTGCTGATTTCCTTGGTACTTATATTAACTCATCTCATTATTCCCTAGATACCTTAGAGTCCTCTTCAAATTCTAACGTTTTTGACAGCTCTTTTGAGGTATAATAATTGACATGCAATTACTTTCTGATTTTGAAATATTTCAGATTTAGATATTTTAAATTTAGAGAAGACCTCTAAAAATAGCACAGAATACCCCTATATCTTTCACCTAATCTTCTAATGTTAGCATTGTGCAGTGATTCAAAATTAAGAAATTAACATTGGTATGATATTATTTATCAAACTGGAGATTTTATTTGGGTTTTGCCAGTTTTCCCCAAAATGTCCTTTTTCTGTTTCAGAATCCAGTCCAGGATCCTGGATAGCCTTTAATTGTCATACTTCTCCTTTAATCTATAATAGTTCCTGAGACTTTCCTGGCCTTTCATGACTTTGACACATTTTAAAAGCAATTGCAGGTATTTTGTAGAAAGTTCTTCAATTTTTAGTTAATGCCCCTTCCACAGTGGCACTCTTCCCCATCCAGCTTTTCCCTAGGAGAGAGACTTCTCAAGCTTCTCCCAATCTTTGCTGTGAGTGCCTCGCAAGATTCATAGAGAAAAAAACCTGTAATAGGATGCAGGTTTCTTTTTTCCTGCAATTTGCTCTCTAGTTCTAACACTTCTTCTCATTATTTTAGGCTCACTCATATTCATAGTGTATTTAAGAGTCTGATGGTGCACTTTTAAAGACTGAAGAAACAGAAATGTTTTTAATGAGCTCAATCTGTGGAGAAAGGGCTTGTGGATGGCAGGCCCTACCTCAGCATGAGCTTGTAGGGCGCCAGGGCATACCATACTCCATACTGAGGGAATCCTATGTAGACAAAATGAAAGGGGTTTTGTCATTTCTCATTTACTAGAGGGAGGGTTGGGAAGATGACCAGTTTTCATTTGGACTTTAATCTCTCTGTTTTCCACCTCCCTGGTATCGCCTCTCCCAAATTCAGGGGTCGCAGACTCTACCAGGCAGGTCAGGCCCCTCTTAACCAACATACCTCTGAACATATTCTAGGCTGTGACTTTCTCATACTGTTTCACTTGTCTTCACTCTTCAATCACTTTTTTACTTCAGAAATGTATTTAAATCTATTATCCGCTGATTGCTTACATGTAAATTTTTGTACGTTTGTATGTCTTCTAAAATATCCTTTATCATTTTTATTACTTACATAACAAATACAATTTCAACTATATAAGCATTGTGCATGCCTTCCTATATTGCATAGTATAACCATAATAGCAACTGACCAAAGGAAAGCAAACCTACAGGTTGGCCAGCACTAAAGTGCTAACCAAATGTGCATGAAGGTAATTAGATAGCTTATCAAATTTCTCCTTTAGAAATCTAAACATGAAAGAGTTGAAGAGTTGGTAGCAAGAGCAGGAGCTGTTAAAACTGAATCAATAAAAGATGTTCATAATAATGAAGAAGGTGATTAGAGCAAAAGGAGAAACTAAGAAGAGTGTATATTTCTGCAGCAGGGGTTGGAAGATCTACTGATTAAGAATTAAAGCTTAACTGGATTTGCCTAAATTCTAAACTACTTTCTTCTCTCTATGATCTCTGAACTGTTTCTGGATTCCCATTAGATTACACTGTCCTCATTCTCATGTGCAGCAAACCATCATCTTACTATTAAAGGTAACCTGAGTGAATCTCTGTTTCTAGCCATCAAAATAACCTGGCACAGGGGCGGGCACCTGGGTGGCTCAGTCAGTTAAGCGTCTGCCTTCAGCTCAGGTCATAGGTCCTGAGATCAAGCCCCACATCAGGCTCCCTGCTCAGGGGGGAGTCTGCTTCCCCTATCTCCCTCTGCCCCTCCCCCTGGCTTGTGCTCCCCCCCTCTCAAATAAATACAATCTTTAAAAAAAATAATAGTTACAACTTAGCACATTTTCCCAAGTATCTGACAGTGTCTTCTTTTTACCCACTACATCATGTGGGGTATAAACATCAGGGCTTCTTATCATGGTCTTTTGAGGACTCTAGAGACTGGAGGAAATTTGATACTCCAATCAAGGCACTAGAGAAGCAGTGCACATACCTGCTTTCTTTCATACTTCTATCAAGTATCAAAATATTTACTCTTGATATACACACTGTAAGAGTAATTGGAGTTTACTTAAAGTACAAAATGTGACAGGCCATAACTTGTACTGGTTGTCACAAAACCACCATACTCTGAGACATTCTAAAACATTCCTCTGGTGACTCAACTGAAATCTATAAATCTAGTTAAGATGCTTGGATTTGTCCTCCCTTAGAGGACAGTAATGCAAGACAGGTTTTGGCCTGAGGTCATTATACATTTGATTCATAACATTTTTCTTGTTAGGTTATATCTGCTACGAATGAATAGTCTGAAAGTTTCTTACACAGAAGTAATGAAAAAATAAGAAAGGAGATGTTCAGACTAGGAAAGGAAGGAAAATGAAAAATAGGAAAAGAACTTGTGGTATAATCTAGTGATGCTAAAATGTTTATAATAAAAAATAATTTGTATGACATTTTATGATGTTTGGCTTAAACATAAAAGTTTTATCTTCAATATTACTTCATATTACTAGTGCCAGTGAAGGGTTATCTATATACCCAAGTCTACTTTACTTTAATAGATGAATATCTTACATATGAAAACAGTTTTATTATTAATCATATTAATGTAATCATAAGTGTTTCTTACTTTCTCAATATTCCACATATGTAATAAGAAAGTTACATGGAGTCTACATAGTTTCAAAATTTTTAAAAATCCTATTGAATATAGGAATTTTGTTAATATTGTTATTAATATTGTTAATATTGTCATTTAGAATTCAAGACTGAAATTTAATTTCCAATGAGATGAGTGAAGATTTTTTACAATCCATAATAAATAGAATAGACCCCATCTGTTTCTTCAGTAAGGTAGTGTATTATATAAACCATCTTACTTCCACTATTATTAAGAAGATAAAAATAGAGGGCTTTAATATATATTTATAAAGTTGAATTAATATAAATTGTCAGCTGTCCCCAAAATTTATTTTGATAGCAATAGTTTGACTATAACATGATTTACTCTCTAAGAAAATGGCCTTTTCCTTAGACCTTGAAATTGAGAGCAATTCACTCTGAATGAAGACACTCCCCAAGAGAAAAGTGGGAATGACATTGATTGAACTGCTACATGGCAAACACTTGATGGGCTTTTTCACAACCTGTATGGGGAATTTCAAAATTAATATTGTGACCTTGTTCCTTGGAAAAAAGAAAATTGAGAGTCATACTTAATATATTTAAGTTTAGATGTTATATTTTGGTACCACTTGAGGTGGGTAATTTAGAGATAAATCTACACTATTCATAAGACCTAGCCACAAAAAAGTGTCAGTTCAGAATATTTCTAAGTTTAGTCAGCATAAGCAAGATTAAAAAGTTTAGCCAATAACAGATTCTTTCTTCTTCAAAGAAAAATGTTTCAATAAAAGGCTCCACTTCTAACATTGGGGGAGATGAACCCTCTTTCACATACATAAGACCAAAGGGTAAGGGACAATATAGGAGCCTAGTCAAGAATTGAGACTACAGCTTTTTAACACCCTTTCTATTTAGATGAAATTCTGAGATCATAACAAGCTAAACTATGCAGTGTTCTAATGTTTAGCTCTAGAGAGGTAGCAAGCCCAGTAAAGTCATGATCTCAAGATGTGTTAATAATATCCCAGTTGCTTCTATCTTGAACACAGCAGAGGGTGAGGCTATCCTTCCTTTAATTACAGTGAGAAACTGTGTTGGTACAAGGGATTAGTGCAAGTCCTTCTCTCTCCATAGCACCAATAAATCTCCCTCCTACCTTTTAAAATCAATCCATGTAAATAAGATGGAGTTGATTAAAATAAGATCTTTCCTAGAACTCTTAAATCTTGAACCAAATTTCAGGGACTGCATAGAATAACAACTTCCAAAATATTACTCACAACCATCCCATATGGTGGGTCCACTGATAAAAAGGCTGAAATAAACTTCCCAGCAGTATACTCTCAGTAAATGGCAAGAAAGAGGCTATGGAACCCTGGCAACCAATTCCAAAGTTCCTGCTCTAACTCTCTGCTGAGCTTCAGCCCCACTGTCAGCTATAAATACAGTGAGACTATGTAGAGAGGGAACAAATTTCTACCTTTCCTGCAATTCTATTGAGTTCTCTCTTTTTTTTTTAATATTTTATTTATTTATTTGTTTGTTTGTTTGTTTGAGAAAGAGTGTGTATATGCGAGAGCATGAGCAGGGGGAGGGACAGAGAGAGAAGCAGACTACCTGTTGAGCAGGGAGCCCAATGCAGGGCTTAATTCCCAGACCCTGGGATCATGACCTGAGCCAAAGGCAGACACTTAACTGAATGAGACACTCAGGTGCCCCAATTCCACTGTGTTTTTTGTGTGATGCTCTTCTTGACTTTGGAGTATTGGTCTTGGTCTGGATACCCTTCTATGTTATACACACACACACACACACACACACACACACACACACACACACACATGGTTGTATACATGTATGTCTTATGTATGTATGTATGTATTCCAAATATGTGCCATTCACTGAGGNTGCTTGTATACATGTATGTCTTATGTATGTATGTATGTATTCCAAATATGTGCCATTCACTGAGGCTGTTCAGTATGGATAAATTCTCCAGGGGAGCTTTTCATATCCCACTCTTCCTTCTGAAGTCCCTGTGAGTCTTGAATAGAAGAGAGGAAGAGTTCTATGCATGAGCTAGCTAGAGAAAAAGCTAGAATAAGGCTAATAAGATAATAAACATTTCTGTTTTCAAATAAACATCCCCCCTAAGTAACTTCAAAGCATATGGATACTTCAGATAGTGCATAAAATGAGAAGGGCAAACCTTTTGTAATTAATCATACATCGCCATATGAAAAATTAAATTCTGTAAGTATGCATCTTAGGTTGTACATTCCAGTATTGTATCCCAAATGCTCTTCCAGACAAAATGAAGAGAAATGAAGCATTAAGCAATGAGAGAAAAAAACTGAAGGATGAGACATTGGGTGTATTAGTGGTAACCAAAAATATATCCATCTCCTGGAAGTCATGGATATAGATACTAGACTTGTGTAGTAACTCTCCATCTATATTTAGTAAATAATCTTGGTTTTAAATTTAAAACCCTGTGTTTGTGCTGACAGAACTAACAAGTCCCACCAAGATTAAAAGGAGAAATTACTTCTCCCTCAAGACCACTTTCAACTTGGCTAAGCAACTAGGCAAGCAACTAAAAGTTATATTTAAAGAAATCTATTGACTCTAACAATATTGCCTTTGAGTACGTGGAAAATTGCACAAACTTTGAAAATCCTCGAGAATGAAAATTCAGGATAAATCACTTGTATTGACATTAGAAATTCAGAAGTCATCATAGAAGAGTAGACTGGCTAAAGCTACCACTTGCCATTCTGCTTTCAGAATTTAAACAAAGAGAAAATAAATAACACCATCACCTCTGCACACAATAGAATAATTGAATTATTTAATTCTAAACTTCAAAACAGGAGTTAAGTGTTTAAGTAAAACGCTGAAGAATGTAAAGAACCTGAGTTTCATTCTGCCCCTACACAAAGAACAGAGAATGGGTCGGGAGCCTCAGGCAGAGGCCGTGCTGAAGGAACAGGAAAAGTACGTGAACATATCCTCTTGCCCTCTGATCTATGAAGAAAAACCTTCCTTAGCCATTCTACAAAGTCTGGCATGTGGCATTTTAATATTCATTTAGACATTAAGTTGGGACTCTGGTAAGGGGCTAACATTTATTGACTTCCTATTATGAACTAAGGCCAATGCACAGCCCTGAGCATCAGAGATGACCGCTGCCTTACAGAAACAGGTAACCTAGTAAGGAGACAGACGCCAGGGAAAAAATAATGTCAAAGTAGCTCAGAAGATGTTATAACAGTGATAATTACTGTTGATTGTATAAATAATATTAAAATGTGATCATTATAATTGTAGCATTTATTATATACTCATAATGTGCAGGGTACTATGCTAAAGTAATTTATAAGTATTACCTCACTCAATCCCATACAAGATAAGAACTATACTATTATGAATATCCCATTTTACTGATGAGGGATAGGAGGCCTTGGGATGTTCATTCGGGTTACCCAGATAGTAAAGAACAGATTGTAAGATCAAACCTGGCCTGAACCAGGATTATCAGTCAAGACTATCAGGTCCTATCAACCAAAGAGAAGTTCAGAGTCCTGCTCAAAAGCCTGGAATGGGAGCATGTCGCCTCACTAGCATTCTGGGAAGATATTATATGAAATAGGAACAGATGGCAAGAGTGTGGAGGTATGAAATAGTCCCAGAGGTGTGTCATGACCACAGCATGAAATGAATGAGGCTGGATCCCCCAATGGGTCAGGGAGAGGGGGTTGTTTGGATGTTTGACCTCCTTCTTGTGGGCTACCAAGAGCCTTTAAAAGATTTCTAACAGGGGAGTAAATAACAGGTTTGCATTAAGAGAGATCTACTCATGGGGCACCTGGGTAGCTCAGTTGGTTGAGCAACTGCCTTCGGCTCAGGTCATGATTCCAGGATCCTAGGATCAAGCCCCACATCGGGCTCCCTGCTCAGCAGGAAGCCTGCTTCTCCCTCTCCCACTCCCCCCTGCTTGTGTTCCCTCTCTCACTGTCTCTCTCTGTCAAATAAATAAATAAAATCTTAAAAAAGAGAGAGAGAGAGTTCTACTCAGGAGCTGTGTGTTAGAGCATGGAGAAGGCTTTGCAGGGGGTAAGACTGTGGGGAGCAGGTAAGTGAGAGCCCAGTGGGCAGCAATGGAGGACAGTGTTGTTAACTCATGTTTGCAACCCAACGCATAATAAGTGTGAAGGACATGTTAGATCTCCCCACATAACTCAGCCCTTAATAAATTACCCATTCCCTCCCTCTGCCCTCAGTTGACAATAACCTAGGTTCAGCATAAGGATGAGGATGTTCTTCTAAATAAGCAAAATATATTAAAATTGTCTTCTATTACATAGAAGAATATTTGTCTTCTATTATATAGGAAGAAGAAAAGAAGAAAATCCACATGACCGGTGCCTCAATCTGCTATCTCAATGCTAGTTCCCACCTCCTCTACAGAAACAAAGCTCATAAGCATCCAGGGACGCTGGATGAATGACTAACCGCATGAAAGTGAGTTGGAAACTTAAAGCGCTAGGTATATACAAATGAATACATAAAATACTGCATATTAAATATTTATATTTACCATCTCTGTTTGATCATTTGAGTTTTGACTTAAAAGATTAGCAGAAAAATGAAAAAACTAATGTCTTTAATCAGTCTGTGAACGCCGTAACAGAAGCCTTGGAATTAAAAACACAGAAGTGCTACGGCAAGAGAGGATCCCTTTGTTGTGAAATTCCAGACCTGCTTAGACATTAATAGCATCTCAAGACTCTATTAAAGTTAAAATAAAACTTGTGAAGCAAAGCTATCTTTTATACATGTATTTGTTTCATTTATGACATCTATTAACAATAGATAAATGCATACTCAGGAGTGAATTCTTTCTAAATTCACTGTTGTTTTAAAAAACATCAGCTTTGCCTAGAGTAAGTATAATTTTTTTCATTTGTTTATATGACTGAATAAAAATCATTTGAAGTTATTATTCTAAATATAGTTCTATCTAATGATAGATGGGGTTTTCATAACTTTAAAAATATTTTTAATAGAGAAAGTTAACTACCCACAATTATTTCATTTCAGATAAATGGATATTTTAGTGTATATCTTTCTTGTTTATCTTAAATTATTATTCCTATTTCTTATATGTAACTCCTTCTACTGAGGTTCTTTAATATTTTTCTTTAATATTTTTCTAAAATATTTTTTAATATTTTCTTTAATATTTTATTCACTGGATAATAGCTATACTAGATAAGATATCTACTAGCTTAATGTTTCCACATGGTTAACAATATAGATTATGTCTTAAGTTCAACATCAAAGCATCCATATATTGGTAACTCCCAGGATATTTTGCTTCTGAGATATAACAATCAATTGACAGACCGGGTTTTTCATTCTCTGATTAAAATGTTGCTCCATGCTGTGTGTACAACATACTCACAAGCTCCAAATCAGAGCCAGGGATGGCCCCACTGAATAATTATCAATAAATAGACTGAGTCTGATATCAGTGAAGCACCAGGTAAAATCTTCCTGTCTTCTTTCTGTGTGTTTATTACTAATTACATAAATACAAACTGTCAAATCCTGGAAGCAACAGTAGGAAAACAGTAAGAATCAAGGATCGGAAGTGTAAGGAAATCAAATCTACAGCTGTTTATCAAACACCCACCATGTACAGCATCCTGATAAGACCACAACGTACATAGGAATTTGGAATGGGGGAAGACCAAATTTCAGAATCTGAAAACCACTAAGTAGGACATCAGAGTAAACCTGAATCAGAAACAAAGCAAGCAAATCCCCAGCAAATGCAGCAACTCAAAGTCAGGAGAAAGAATTGGGTTATTTACCAGGAAGAGGAGCAGGAAGGAAGTCAGGGAAAGTGATCAAATGACCAGGAAAATTCCCCAGAAACAAGGGTACACAGAGTAACGGAAAATGTCAGGCAGATTGGAAGGTGAAAAAATGTCAGACACTAACAAGGGCAATGCCTATGTGGAGACAAATACTAAATCCAGTGGGCAGCTCCTAAGGCAAAACATTCTGAGGGCTTGGGCTCTTGATTTCCTGCCCTAGCCTTTCCAGAAAGTCCTTGCATTGAGTTTTCTTGGGTAAATGCATACCAAATTTAAATTTTACCCATATTGTGACTAAAAGTTGGAAAATAATAACTCAAAAGATAACATTTCATGTCATCTTAGCTGAGTAATATAAAAAGCATAGTAAAACCAACCAATTTAGCAAAGCATGCTTACTAAAAAGGCTAAAAATATCCTAAAAAGGAATTCAGAGTTTGCATGGACATTATTATTTTTTCTGTGGCCATGGTGAAAAGTTGGTTTTTGTTGTTGTTGTTACCTGTTTAAAAACCTCATCAGCAATGGTAAAGGAAAATTCAAGCTTATTTTGCCCCTACTTGATGCCAAAAACTATTTAAGGTGCTTTACGTATGTTATCCCATTTAAGACCTCTTACATTAGAACTATGAAGAGACTGTCACTCCACTGAAGCTGGGTAAAGATGTTTTGCAATGATTTATGTTGCAAGAAGACTGGAGGTCATAATTACAACAGACCATTTTATTTGGTGATAGACAACTCATACTTACTATCTGTTTCAGTCACAGCTTCTCTTGCTGTTTTTTGTTTTTTTAAGATTTTATTTATTTATTTATTTATTTGACAGAGAGAAACACAGCAAGAGAGAGGGAACATAAGCAGGGGGAGTGGGAGAGGGAGAAGCAGGCTTCCCGCTGAACAGAGAGTCTGATGCGGGGCTCGATCCCAGGGTCCTAGGATCAGGACCTGAGCCGAAGGCAGATGCTTAATGACTGAGCCACCCAGGCACACCTCTTGTTGTGTTAAACTGTGATACTCCTCAGGCTTTGGCAAGATGATGCAAAACTAAGTATTATCATTAATCTCAATCCATGACTAGTTACTTCAACCTAAACTCATTTATTTTGTATATATTCCTGACTATCTTACATTTAGCTGATAAGAAATGATAGCCTAAATACTTTGAAAACAAGAGTAGGGGCCTAGTTAACAAAGTACAGTTTGCAAGGCTTCATACCACAAAGAATATATAATAAACACAGAGAAATTTCATCCATCAGTTAACAGAAATTTCATCCATCACCCAGATCACACAACCTGTTTGTGAAGTTAGAAGACTCTTCTCCCTAGCCACTGAAGTTTAGTAAGTTGACTACATTCTCCCTTTAACACAATTTCTTTGCTATCACAAAAATTGCTCCTTAAGTTTTCTGCATACTTGAAACAATGAACTTTGGCTAGGGATGAAAAAAGTGAACCAGAATCCAGGGTTCATTGACTTTATTTTTCAACTCTATCGATCCTATGATACCGAGTTGAGAGTAATTTCACTACTCTCCATGCTTCTTTATTTGTCAAATATGAACAGTATAGCCCACAGTTATGATGGGAGAAAAATTCTTACTTATGTTTTGACCAAATGTTGTTTTTTACTGTAGACAGATTCTCTATAAATTGTTCCTCAAGTAAGGGGGCAAGAAAACTGTTATAGAAGCCATGTAATTAAAGAAAAATGCTCCCAAGAAATGGACCTCATAAAATTCAAAAGCATTTCTTTATATGCCTCATGTGGTTCCAGAAATAGCTCATCTCTATATCCCAAGTTCTTTGTGTTAATATCAGAGGTCCATTTTATTCCCGTTGTCTATAATGTAAATTTCCTTCCATCCTTCGATCACTCAGATCATAAAGCATAGATGAACATCTCAGAACACTCCCTTTAGGATTAATGCTTGGGAGAGCCCTTATCCTTTCTTAGGTTGCCAAATAGGCATTGTTGTCTGAGTAGAGTCTGAGGATAAGTTCAAGGTTCACTGACTGGAATGCCTTTGGTTTTAAGGAAAATGCCAATACTAATCTGAGGTGGTGCTTTTTCTTGACTTTTTTGTCTGGAAAAATACTTTGATGGATATCTTTCAACATGAAAGATAACTGCTGCATTTATACCTCCACTATTGTCCAGGGTATGATTTGGAAAGAGAGGCTAGCACAAAGAAAAATGTAAAGGTTCTGCACAACGAAGAGGGAAAAATGTGAAGTTTGGGGGAATATCTCAAGAGAAAGGAGATAGTGGGAAAACAAAACTAGGTCCAGCAATATGGTAGGAGGAGAAGAACATCCACAGGGACATGGCAAGTGAGAAAGACCAAGTGTTAATAATGGCAGGATGTTTCTAGGAATAGTGATAAGTGATTGATTGTTAAGTTTTTTCCTAGGGTCTCTGCAATCACCACAACGTCAATAAAAGACTTCCAGGTGTGACAGTCATGGGATGATTCTGTGGAAAAGTGAAGGAAGAGGGGTGGTATCCAGCATGAAGACAGATGAAGCCAGACAGGGAAGAAGGACAGCAGCGGCAGGTGTTGGGAAGACAGCTAAGTCACTGATTTACAATGATGAAGGGCTACATCTAATTCCCATTAAGCAGGAATCACCGAAGATATGATTGAGGGTAAGGGCACCAGTGGATTTCCCCAGGTAAGCACTATGGATATCAATATATTCTTTTTGGATTTTAAGATAAGGTAGCCTAAGAACAGCAGCGGACAAGGACATAATAGGAAAACCCAAGGTGATACCTTTCTGCCCTGGCTTAGGGTTCATTTCTCCCACAGCCATGACTATTACAAATATCCACATGGAATCAAGAAAACAGTTTGGTAGAACACTTTATTATAGTCACATATATTGGAATGAACAAATCATGTTCATGAGCTGTTTAATTGAAGAGAATCACTTCGGATATTAACATACTTTTACTGCATTTCCTTTTTTGCCAGATTATTATCCTCCAAAAAAATTTCAGGTCATTATGTAAATGATGGCTATACTAGTGAATCCTAGTGTAATTATAATCCTAAAATCATTTGTTTCATTTAATAAATTTGGAATATATGATAATTAAAAGATGGAACAAAGTAAAGGTTATATTTGCCTATCAGTATTAAAGAGTCACCAAGAAATTAGTCATAAAGTATATAGATAGAGCAATTTTTATTTCTTAAACAATTTCATATATAATAGCTGTCTTTGCAAATGTAAACAACTCATTAGCAGGAGTGGCCGAAGCTGATGGCTTAATATACTGATTTGACTGGATTGATAGTGTTCCTCCAAAACTGCCCCTCTGGATCTTCAGAAAGTGGCTTTACTTAGAAATAGGGAATTAGTACATGTAATTAGTTAAGATGAGATCACACTAGAGAGGGGTTGGCTCCACTCCAATGCCTGGTGTCCATATAAGGTGAAGGAAGAGGGAAATGTGGACACAGTGAGACCCACAGAAGAGTGCCATATGTAGATGGAAGCAGAGATTGAGGTGATATATAGACAAGACAAGGAACAGCAAGGATTGCCAGCAACAACCAGAAGCTAGGAGAGAGGCATGGAACAGATTCTCTGTCAGGGCCTCCAGAAGGAACCAATCCTGCCAACACCTTGATTTTGGACTTCGAGCTTCCAGAACTGTGAGAGAATGAATTTTTGTTGTTTTAAGCCTCCCAATCTGTGGCACTTTGTTACCAGAGACCTAGAAAACTAATACATTGATCATTAACCATTTCCATCTCATAATAAATAAGGATATTTAGTAAGAACATATTTTAAACTTATTTGAGTAGCTGTGAATTTAGTATGAACTAACCTTCCTTTATTTAAATCAATTTTGAAACTCAGTTTTTTCCAGTCATTCAAACCAGTGTTCTGTTGATTATTCATGTTAGTAAAGCTCTATTAATATTTTTAGTTTTGAGACATTTTTTTTTTCCGGTGAAAAAAATCTCTGTCATTTTGACTTTTGACTTGACTTTTGGCTTTTGACTTTTAGATGAACTTCTAGGTAGAAGTGATCTAGAAATCAAGAAAGCAGGAAACTATTACCTACTTACCTCTCTATGCTGTTCATTTCTGGTTTAGTCCTCATGAAAGTTACCCCTCAGCTCCTTTCTTGAGTAACTGAAAGAGTCTCTTAGAACAATAGTGTATATACTTGGTGTTTGGGCTGTCCACTTATATATAACTAGATGGCAAGGAAGCAGACGGATTGTTTCATGATGGTGTCCAGTCACTTGCTTTCTTTGTGAAGTTGACTGAATTTAAAAAGTGTTGCTCAGGAGGGCTTTTTCAGTGAACTCTTTAAGAAAGCAAAGGGAAAAGATGGTTCAGTGGCTTTTGGTCTTTTTATGCTCCTCCTGGGGCCACTAAGATAAAAAGGCAATCATGCAATTCCTGAAGCCTAAAAAAAAATTATTATTACTAATGTTATCTAACTGTACTGTCTACCTTTGTCACATCATAGAAAATAATCATATTTGTACAGCACACTGGAATAACCAGGAAAGGTCCCAGCTGTCCTCTTCAGAGCATGGTAGTGTACAGTGTTGGGTAGGAAGCTCTGGTCAGGCCATTCTATTAAAAGTATTGAGGAAACACATTGTTTTGTGTGTGTGTGCATTTACTATAGGATTGTTAAAATCTCTTGAAGAAAATAACTAAAAGAAAATTCTCTCCTTCCTTAAATTCAGCATTTGCTTATTTAAAGCATCATCTGAATATCTATTAATGACATATATCACATATGACTATCTTGATATAATTTTTTACCCCTTTTTTTCTCTTTCTAGCTTACTGCATACCATGAACATTCAGTGAAAAAAATGCACACACATACACATATTCTAAAAGACTGTAATGCATAAAATCTTTTTTTTTTTCCTCCACATTTGATGCAGTGTGAAGTGGCAAATCCATTGCGGAATTACAAATCTTGCATAATAGTAATATAGACTCTAAAATCAATCTTGTGTAAAAACAATAAATCTTGACAACAATGTAGTCAACATAAGAATGACCCAACACAGTTATAAAATGTTCTTTCCAAGTATCTGTGCTAAAAGTTAGGTGATTTAATTTATTCTGCTTTTATTATAAGCAAATTTCCTATCATCTTTACATTACCTGAAGGAAATGGGAAAAATTAACCTTCTTTCAACAAGTTTTCATCCCCACAGAAGTCAACTAATCTACTAATTCACATAGTTCATTTATTTCTTCTAACTATATTGACTTATTCTTGTTTTGTCTCCATGACACTATTTTAAGGAGCTAGCAACTGAGAGGAAGAAAAAGGACAAAAAATATGAGAGAGAGATTGAATTTAAGAATAAAATTAAACATTAAATTCCTGATATTCTTAAATATTTATAACCAATTATATATTCCTAAGAAAAATATATTCCTAACAATCTACTTCTAAAGCTAAATTCTTCTTATACACACACACATTAAATGGCTGTATACATGAAGAATATATCATAAAGAAAAACAAATATATTCATGAGGAATATATTGATAAGAACTCTTTATAACAAAAAAACATGCCTTTAAAGGAGCTTGGGAAGATGGCAGAGTAGGAGGAGCCTGAGCTCACCCTGTCCCACGTTTTCAACTAGATCTAATCCATGTCCAAGTCAACAAGAAACAAGCCCTTGTGCCTACCAGTCTTCCCCTCTCTGGCTTTTGCTCTGTAGCCCCAGTAGAAACAAAAGGAACATTATGTAGCAAATTGGAGGAGAAATGAATTGATCATTACTTAAAAAGCTGTTAAAAGACAAAATCAAAGCTATTTGACTAAAAGTAATATAGTTAAAAGAAACAAGGTCATTTTAGTGAAATTGCTTTTGATTAATTGACCTACAGCCCATTTCTACGTAAGTTTGGCTCTTCAAAAATAGCGTTACAGTTTAATAGAAACTGGGTGAAGCCAGGTTATACTTCATTTACTTAGATAACAGTCTTTAGTCTTCTCATCTGTTCCCCATTACAGTGTGTTTTGATATAATCCTCATTGGGGATCAGTTTATTTTCTTTATCTTTCTCTTTCTGCCCACTTTTATCTTATCGGCCAGATTTACTCTGCTCATTGAGCATAGAGAGACTTAAGGGGAGCATTGCAGTGACTAGCCCTCTATTCAAACAGCCTGATAGTTTCAGGATCCCCAGGAAAATTATGTTACACTCATTCTTTTATTTTTTTTTAAGGAATTGGCCCCACCCATTAGGCATATAGATGTGTATTTATAGAATTAAAATTTGTTTGGGGTATCTGGAAGTTCCTCATAATCATTTTCTAGTCTGTTTGTTGAAATTTTGCTTTTAAGTAGCCCATTCGGTTGTTCAGCAGGAAAATCTGCTGATTTGTCGCTGCACACAACTTCCATTATACTTATTTGACCATGTAGATGTATCCATTCTCATTCCCTCACCTCTGCCGTTCTGATAGATATAATAGCCCTAACAGGTATCCTTGTGCTGACCCCTCCTCAGAGTGGATCCTTAGAAGCTTGAGTAAACTGTATCAATGATAATGTGTTTCGGGGATTCTCCAACTGATTTTATAATAATCAGTTGTTTTTCTCTAAGTTTCCAGGAGTTGCTTTTCAAAAGCAAATTTCAAGATTATATTATTACCTTTAAAAAAAAGGTATCACAGTTTTTTTTAATGACATCTTACTTTCAAATCAAGGTGATAACATTATAAAACAATTTTTGGGGCGCCTGGGTGACTCAGTCGGTTAAGCCGCTGCCTTCGGCTCAGGTCATGATCCCAGGGTCCTGGGATTGAGTCCTGCATCAGTCTCCCTGCTCCACGGAGGGCCTGCTTCTCCCTCTCCCTCTGCCTGCCTCTCTGCCTACTTGTGCTCTCTATCTCTCTGTCAAATAAATAAATAAAACATTTAAAAAATAAATAAATAAAAATAAAACAATTTTCACAGTACCAGAAAAAGGTAGCAACATCTCTATACTTTAAGAATGAATTCTATATTTGCACCTAACATAAATGCATCAGTAGAATATTAATTTAACAAAATAAATTAAATAAATAACTTGTCTTTAAGTATTTCTAATACTTTGGTAAATAAAATTTCAAAGTCCAGTTTGATGTATAACTGTTCTGACATCAGCATCACAGTGTTTGTAGGGTTTTTACTGCAAAGTGCATAATTTGAAATATCACCAGAGCAGAACAGATAGCTTCTTTATCTAATCAGAATAGTCAGAGCAGTTGTTTGTTAAAAAGCATTTCAAAATCCTTTTGTTCAGAATCTCTTTCTCAGAATTTTTCAAACTGGACTAGAATCTATGTACTTCATTTTTAATAGACATGCCAGTACTTTAAATTTTAATATAATTTTAAAATTTAAGGTTCAAATTAAATAATACAATGTTCTTATACATATTTATAACTCCTACATATAAAAGAGAGATTGGGAATCTTTTTAACACTCAACTCCCATCCCCTTTACCTTGATCTGATTTGCTGCCAGCTCATTTTAGAATATATACACAACTAGAATAATACCAGAGGCAATAAGAAGGCAACTACTAGACATAGTTCATTTCAGTATCTCTATATTGAATTCTTCCTGGATCTGGGGTAGAAAGACTTGTTTTTAACACTGAAACTATTACTGAACCACCATTTTTCATTTATGCCCTAAAAATATTGTATTTGTGGATATGGGAGGGTGACATTTCCCTGTCCACAGAGACAGAAAGAAAGAAACAACAAGATCATGGTTTGAGGGGTGTTTACTGAAGGCAGATCTGAGTCCAGAGTAGTCAGACTCTGGACAGCCTATCCTCCAAATAAATATTCTTTAAGAATATATTCGGTCTTTGTTAATGGGAGCAGTTTTAGTTATGGAGTGCTGTTCTAGTTGACTGGCACAAAAAAGAAAAATAAAGGGAGGTGGGAAAGTGGAGCTAGTGTGTAAAAATGCCTCTTAAAAGAAACTGGGCATGGGGTGCCTGGGTGGCTCAGTGGGTTAAAGCCTCTGTCTCTGGCTCAGGATCCTGGGATCAAGGCCGCACCAGGCTCCCTGCTGAGCAGGGAGCCTGCTTCCTCCTCTCTCTCTCTGCCTGCCTCTCTGCCTACTTGTAATCTCTCTCTGTCAAATAAATAAATAAAATCTTTAAAAAAAAAAAAGAAAGAAACTGGGCATTTAAGGAGTCAGGAAAGACAAGTCTTCAGCAAGGCATTTGGCGAAGCCTTTTTTGACATCATCACACAGATACAAAAAAAAAAAAAGGCAGCAACGTAGTTTAGATGTAGGTATAACCAAGTGGACAAATACATAGGTAATTGTTCATACCCAAAGCATAGAGAATAATGTGTTATATGTTGTTCTAGAGTTTTTTAGTCAATGCCACGTGACTCTTCAGGCTTTTCCTAGTCAACATTTTAAACCTTGATATGAATAAAAATACAAATTTTATCACTTTGCTCACATAGCCAAGTCATTGTAAACGCACTGGATAATAGAATCAAAATTTCATAAAGACCTTAGAATGTTAAAATAATATACCATATAATTCAAGATGAAAATTTAAAAACGCAGAGTCTTACACTTAGATAAATGATAATTGCAATACTTTCAGGTAGAGACTATGGTTTAGTGACAGACCTTATGGAAAAAAAGGTGTTCATTATTAAATATACTTCTCTAATGTGTATTTTTGTTTGGTCGGTTCACTGTTTTTTGTTGTTGTTGCTGTTGTTGTTTTTTGTCTAGAAGAGACTCCAGTGTATAGTAGGTATTCAGTAAATATCATTTGAATGAATGAGTCAAGTGTAAATTCTAACTACAAAGA
Organism: Ailurus styani; assembly: GCA_002007465.1. Taxonomy (NCBI): domain Eukaryota; kingdom Metazoa; phylum Chordata; class Mammalia; order Carnivora; family Ailuridae; genus Ailurus; species Ailurus styani. The sequence goes on from LNAC01000179.1 coordinate 1,119,678, forward strand.
GGCTCATTAAAACCTTAGGTTGCTGTAGTAGAAATGGACAGGAAATAGAACAAGAGAAGATGCACTCCTGTTTGTGCTCTCTAGCTAGACCACCAGCTGTAGTAGTATTATGTCCTTTTCTGAACAACATACTTTAAAGTTGGATATATAAAGCCAGACTATTCTGAGGGAAGTTGCCAGAATAATGATGATGCTCAAAACCCAGCAGAAATTCCAGAAATAAGAGGTGAATCATCAAGGTAACTGTCTTCAAATGTACAAAAAGCTGTTTATAAAGAAGAGGGTTTAGATTCATTCTGGATGGTGTCCGAGTGGAGGACTAACGCAAGTGACAAGAAGAAAGAGTTCAGCTCAGTATAGGGGAAGATCTTCTGGAAGTAAGACCTATCCAAAGGTGTCAAAGATGCCTTAAAAAGTAAGAAGTTCCTGCATTTTGAGGTATGCAAGAGTAAGATGGACAGCCAGTAGTCAAAATCTTAGAAGGAGGAATAAGAACAGTGTAAATTACTGGAATTCCAACCTTTAAGATACCTCCAGTCCTTATTCTTTTAATGATTTCTAAATAAGATTATATCAAAGGTGAAAAAAATGTTCTTACAACTCACAAAAACCATGAAAAGATGAAACATAAAATACAACAAATCTATTTATCAATAAATTGTGTATATATATATTTCAAAAATATGAGCCTGGTGTTTTTATCTGAGGAAATTTGATGAACTAGAATGTAGTGATGTAAGTATATTTGATTTTCACCTGTTGTTTTCTAGAAGCAAAGTTATATACTTATAAATAAGTGGATGAGAATAAAAATCATTTTATTCTAATGCTTTCACAGTTAACCTATGATAATAATAAATGGTAATAAAAATGATAAAATTATAAAATATTAATGAGAGAAGGGGCCTTAGCAGTTAAGATATAATCTAAGCCAATTCTTTATAAAAGTTCCCCAAAGCATCTGTCTAGACTCTGATTAAACACTGACAGTGTGGAGAAATTCATTACCTCAATCCATTTTGAGGTCTGGCCTAATAGTTGGAAATTATCTTATGTAAAGTCGTATGTTCCCTTCTCATAATTTTACCTATTCATCTTGCTCCCACCCTTCAGAACTTTGTGAAATTAGTCCAAACCTCTCTATACATGAGCATCCTACAAATAATCAAAGACAGCTATCAGGTCCCTACTTATTTCATTCACCAAGCAAAATATCTTCCATTCTTTCATGTCTGTCCGCAGTGACCCAAAACCATGCTCACTGCTTAGCCATGTACACGACTCAGTTTTTTAAAGATTTACTTGTTTATTTAGAGAAAGAGTGAGAGAGTACGAGCAGAAGGGAGAGAGAATCTCAAGCAGACTCCATGCTGAGGCACAGAGCCCGATGCAGGACTCTCTCCTAGTACCCTGGGATCATGACCTGATGATCAACTAAGCCAACTAAGACACCCAGGTGCCCTAACACTACCTAATTTGATTAAAGGAGGGTCTTAAATTAATTAAAGGAGGTCCTTTAATCAAACTGAGGAGTTCCCATGGCTAGGCAATGAGCACAGAACACAGTGATCTGGTGACATCTGCCCAGCATAGAGTTGAGAAGCTATATCCCTGCCTTCACCATGGATATTCAACTCCTATTATTTTCAACTAGAAAAAAAATACCTTTCACTACTTGCATAAATCATTACCTTACCTACCAGTGGTATTGATCAAGACAAGGAGTTATGTAAGTAGTGCCATGAGATTCCTACATATTATTTCCAGCCATGTGTGGGGTATAACTCAATCAGTCAATAATGTGTAGGAGGTAAATAGTATCCCCATTTATAGATATAAAACATGAAACACAGAAGCTGACATTCAGCGAAGGTCACACAGTCAAGAAGAAACAGAAATAAGTTAAGAATTCTCTGCATATTTTATTATACTGCACTTTCCACTGCACCATGCAACCTTCCTGTGTATTTTCTATAATCTCCATCTATAGAATAATTTATAACAAAATTACTCATATATTAACATAGATTTAAAGTACAAATTAGTTTAAATATACAACTCTCCTGTTTGTTTTTTATCTTCCTCTGAACATTTGTATCTGAACAAAAAGTTTCAGCTTGTTTGGTACCTCCAAACAGCAAGGTTTTCTTACAATATTTTTAAAAAGAAGCTACTTTTAATTCAAACTGGCAGGTAATTTTTCTTAAGGGTCTAGAATGATGAAAGTAGCATTTTATGCTAAGGCTCTTGAGACTGTAAACAAAATAAGAAGAATTATGTGTTTGAACCAAAAATTATGAACTATGGATTCAGCATTTATTAGCACAGACCTAAAAGCCATTTAAAAGATTGAAAATGATGCAGTTTTCACTCGCTTCTCAGTTTCTTTCCAGGAGGGAATTGACAATTCCATTAGAGCCATAAACCTACGTCTACAGAGAAGGTTCAGTTCAGGTAGGATCCTACTTAACAAAGTATAGCAGATGACTGGGAAGCTAAAGGAAGTTCCCTGAACTAGAAAACCAGAAGAACCTGGTATATGTAATTTACACACCACCCAGTGGTCCTGGAAAATCTATTTTCATCAGCCCAGAGACATATAGATGCATCTATAATGATTTTTTTTTAACTGCTGTGATATATTCTGGGATGGTGTCAAAAGTTCATTCGCCTGGGTGGTTCAGTGGGTTAAGCTGCAGCCTTCAGCTCAAGTTATGATCTCCTGGGATTGAGCCCCACATCAGGCTCTCTGCTTAGCAGAGAGCCTGCTTCCCCCTCTCTCTCTCTGCCTGCCCCTCTGCCTACTTGTGATCTCTCGCTCTCTGTTAAATAAATAAATAAATAAATAAATAAATAAATAAATAAATAAAGTCAATCTTTAAAAAAAAGGTTTCATTTGACAGAGGACCAGTCTCCCCAAATTCAGTGAGATTTCTGTTCCCAGTTCTGGTGCAGCTTTGGGAAAAATTAGGTGAAAGTCTTCTGTGTCCACCTACTAGATTTCTTTCAAGAGTGGGGCACCCTAGTCAGTTATGTCATGGTGACCTTTATGGCTTAGCAAAAGATGCTTATTTATAATACACTGAGCTATAATGACAACATCCCACCTGCCCACACCATGATACTCTCCATGGTCATCTGAAGGTCAGGAACTTTACCTTCTCATATTTTACCATATTCTCTTACCTCTTGCTTTCAGGCACTTCTTTTGTCCCTGTTTGACCTTGACTCACACTCCACAACCCAGAAAAGTTTTCTCTTATAAAACATTCATTAAGTTGTGGAAGAAAAACGTTCCTTATAGTTTTATTCTCTCAAAAACAACTGAGGGAAGCATCTTCTCCCAGGAGGATTTAATCACCTTTCCTCTAAAGATGCCTAACTTCTGACAACCACAAACCTCCTATGTACTGTGGTATATTGTAAAATCATGGAAAGAGCATTGAACTTAAAATCAGAATACATGACCTTGAATGCAGTCTCTGTTACTCACCTTGGTAAAGTTACTTCATCTCTCTGAGTCTGGGTAGTATTTACAGTTGGGTACAAAAACAATGCCTACTTCCAATCTATTGTAATCAAAAAAATTAGACAAATCTTCTAAAAAATAAGCAGGTATTCAAAATGTGTGAATTTTCTAACTAGAGATATAAGTTTTCCAACTAAGGCTATTGACTTTTTTAAGTCCTCAGAGCTCCAACTACATTGTAAATGTTCATCAAACAAAAATTATTATCCAGGGAAGTAAAAACCAATATGGTAACAGAAGGTGGTAAAATCTCTACTGAGCAAATTAAATGTATGCTACTGACTGCATTTTACATGTTGAAAACATTATTAGAAAAAATCACAAGGGTATTATTGCCTCCCAGACTTTTTTTTTAAAGCCAGGAAGATTTATTTTCAAAAGTCCATATTTTATATTCCATCGGTCAGAAATAAAAGTTCGAAACCTATAGTAATCAAAGACTTAAGTGCAGAGTTATATCTTTAGGTCACAGGGAACTGAAATTTGATTTAAAAAAAATACTTTCTTAGCTCTTGCTCCCTCTCCTATGCCCCATCATTTTCTCACTAATAACTCTTATCATAATTAGGTCTTTTTGACTATCTGATGGCATGAATCAGGTCTAATTTTCTATGATTAATTGTCTATACATTTAAAAAATTTTTAAAGATTTTATTTATTTCTTTGTGAGAGAGAAAGAGAGAGAGAGCACAAGCAGGGAGAGTGGCAGGCAGAGGCAGAAGCAGGCTCCCCACTGAATAGGGAGCCTGATGTAGGTCTCCATCCCAGGATCCTGGAATCATGCCCTGAGCTGACACTTAACCAACTGAGCCACCCAGGCATCTCAATTGGCTATACATTTTAAATATAGAATGTTCTTGATATCAAGAGATGTCTGCATTATCTTCCTTAAGAGAGATAAGGTTTCCTGCAATTGTGCCACAAAGGAACACTGGTGGGAAAAGAGTTGGGTTACTTTGATTTATTTGCTCTAAATTAACAAATCTCCTGCTGCACTAAGATGCTCAGTACTTAGTAGGAATGTAACTGCAAGGATTGTTATCATTAAATATATAGATATTTATTTTTGTTTTCTATTACATCATAAAGGAAAAAATGTTTTTCATGGAAAAATCTAGATCAGGTAATTCTGCATCCTCTTCTATCAGTCTTCAGAGAAGTCATAGCTAAGACATTTTATGGGGTAAGACTGGCTCTGAAGACCTTTATGTGTAAAATTTAAATAATGAAAGACTTATTCAGAAATCTTGTAGGGCACTCATGTGTTTATAAAATGAATATACTGGCACTAGAAGGGGACATTTTTCTCATTATTAACATAAACTGTTTTTCTCCTGAGGAATGAATGATAAAGCTACTGATGATTTCCAGGTCTTTAAAAAAAAAAAAAAAAGCCCACAGCAAACTGGATGCTTACATGAGTTTCAACTAAAAAGAGACCATCTAAAGTCTCTTGGAAACATTGGAAATGTGGAAATGGAAACATTTTGATGTGTGTTGGCAAGGGGGAACCAAGAGCCTGAAATCTTAAGGTAAAGTGGAATAAAGATCACTGTGGGATGTATATCCAACATAGACTTTGTTGCATCATCATCCTGGTCTTCCCTACCACTGTATTTCTTGAAGGCCTCAGTGTATTAAACAGAGAGAATGAAGCAAAATTACCATTAACTCACCCGAACTGGAATTTTCCTTCAGATTTGAAAATAATTGCTTGCTTTCCTCCCTAAAGAAATTTGGCACTACTTTTATTTATTGCTATGGGTAGAATTATATCACTATATCAGATGGTACAGAAAGGGCTCTACAAGCTGCTACCTGACTTTGACAGTTTCTCTCAATGTATATTCACATTACTTTAACAGCTATGCATCATGAAAAAATGATTTTCCTTCTATTTCTCTTAGCATATGTTATTTCATAATGAATCTTAAGTAGTCTACTTCTCACCCAATGTGTATAGGACTATGTTCAGTTATTAGTTCTCTGGCTTACCTCATGTGCTATGTCTTGTTTTTAAATATTAGTATATATTTTTCTATTGAATACAGGCAAAATATTCCCAGGGAAGCATTCAATCACAGTCTTGTACTCGAGAAAACTGAAATACTCACTATGATTTTAGTGAACTTTTCTTTGAGTTTGCATACTAATTTTATTATTTCTGTCCACATAGTAACTTTTACATTATATTTTTCCCTATTAAAGTCTTTATCAAGGGTATTAGTTTCAAACTATTTTCTGTCCCTATTAAAGCTTTGTTTAAAAAGTTGGTAAGTCGTGTGCCATATCTTTTCTAATGCTTCAAAGATAAATCCAATCCATTTAAAATTCCTCAGCATATAATGAGTTATTTCTACCAGAGATGATGATTTTTGAAGATGCTAGAATTTTTTTCAATTTCCCAGGTTGTCTCCTTCAGAGATATGTCCCATATATATATATGTATACATATACATATATATATACACATATAAATATATATGTATATGTATATATATATATATATATATATAAAAGTCTCAGTCACCATGTTATAACACCAACAAAATTGGCATAACATAGCAAATCGCAAGCATATGCAATTTGAAAATTTGTCAGATGTAAGACAAGATATTTTCTTTTCTAAATATGTGGAGCTCAGCTCCAGAAAAATCTATGTCTTCTTTAAGGATATTTTTTAAAATAACAGAAACCAAATTTGTTTGGTAATGTGGTGGGAGGAGAGGAAGGACAACCAAGAAGAGAAAAATATTCATTTATGTGTAAATGGATTGACCACATTGTCCAAATATAGATAACTGCAGACAGTAAATACTTCCTCTATATTTTCCTAAGGAGACTTCCTGGAATATTTATACTTTTGAATTACTCAAGATCTGGAAAAGAACTCTTGAACTTTTATTCTACTAATAGACATGGGGGAAGAAGAAAAGTGCATAATTAATGACATTTTGCACTCTTTCCCTGGCTGGCAAGTAGTCAAACAGTCCCTGGGCAGCAGGACAGGGGCTGCTAGGCTGGCTTACTACCCGCCCATAGATCTGGCTGATTAGTTCAAGTGGATGTAGATAGTTTATTGCCTATGGCCCAGCAGACAGCATGAGCTCCATGTTGGTATTGGTTCCCTTCACTCTCATCAAGTCCACAGGATGATGAAGAGGTGGGTCCAGGTAGCTGTTGCACACACAGCAGATCTGTGTCACAGTTGAGAAACACTGTATTTAGAAAGTGCCCAACCTGCCATCCTGGCTCCATCCAGCTTTGTGTATTGAAGGCCAAACAACCTATAGGCTCAGGTCTACCCAAGGCCTAAAATGATCCTGTCTGCCTAGTCCAGCAATATTTCCTTGATTACGTTTAAAATTTATTTTCCTGCCTCAAGCCTTGTATACCTAAGGGAAGCCTCAAAACCATTTTATCAAAAGGTTAAAATGAGCTACTACATGTAAATTACCCAAATTATATTAAGTATCCTAGCATTCTCTTTAACCCCAAGAGGTTTTGTTTTCTCCTTCCTTATGACAGTTTTGCCTTCACAAATTTGGTTGCCCTTCAGTTTCTCCTGTAAAGCAAAGCAAAACAAACAAATACAAACCTAGAGACCTACATAAACCCCAGTCCATTTAGCTGATACACTGGTGCCTTATCTCACCCCTCTCAGCTCCCCAGTCTTATATCCCAATCCCTGCAAGCTGAAATGCTCTTATAATGCAGGTATCTTCCAAGTTCAGACCATCATCATATAGCTGACTATAACCACTACTTTTTCCTAAGATGCCTCTTACAACCCTATAGCCTTGGACCAGCTCCACCGTGACACTGACATCAGCCAAGCCAGTAAACAGATTGCATCTCATGCTGGGATACAGTGACTTTCTGATCATTCTATAGAGAACTGTACTAAAGGATTAAAGAACTTCCTCATGCCCAAATACATCCCTGCCCTACTCATCATTTTTCTCCTCCTTAAGTTATAGCACATCTCAAATGCTGACCTTTTATGAAGTCTAAAGCAATGAGAAAGAGGACAGATCCTAATTTTTTAATATCTCCTACAAGTTCCTTTCTTCCGTTTACAGAAATTTTTTTTTTCAGGAAACAGGTATAGAACTTCTGCTTCTACTATTGTTAATTTTGTTCCTATTGGATCAAACTTGCTGCAGATAACTATGAACACTGGCAGGAAAAAATATTTGAAGGCACTGGAAAGTGAACACTCACAGATTTTGAAGGAGAGTCAACACATGGAAGACGGGAACTTCACAGGGTGAGTTTTCCATTTTTATAACTTTAGTCCGAGGACAGCCAACAATGGATCCCTGGCCAAAAACTTACATTCTCTGTGGCCTGAAGAGCCAAGAGACAGAGTTTGGGACAACCAAAACTGCTATAAAGTGAATGAGGATCCAGGAAAGAAGAAAGCCAGAGAATGAACCCAAAGTTTGAGTGAATATTCTGCCAGAATCTTTTGTCGAATTCTAAACCATGTATGAACAATTTTTCTGAAAAATGAAGAAGTGGAAAAAAAAAACCAAATTAATAGTGTTATGTACCTGTATGAGAATACCAAAGTCTAGCATACATGTAATGCAAATCCCAGAAAAAGAAGACAAAGGGGGACAGTAAAATATTTGAAAAAATAATGATTCAAAACTCTCCAAATTAAAAGGCGTAAATTTATAGATTTATGAGATTTAACAGTATAAATATGAAGAAAATTATGACTAGCCACATCACAAAGGCCTTAAAGCAAAGATAAAGTGAAAATATTGAAAACTTCCAAATATCACGCATTATATACAAGGAAATAATTATTAGAATTTTAACTGACTTCTCATCAGAAACTAGGGAGATGATAATACAGTAGAACATCTTTAATGTGTAGAAACAAAAATATTGTCAATCAAGAATTTTAGATCCAGCAAAAGTAACTCTTAAGATTTATGGGAAAATAAAGATATTTTTAGATAAAATAAGACTAAGGGAATTCGTCACCAGAACTTTATTACAAGACATGCTAAAGTAAATTCTTGAGGCTGAAAAGAAATGATTCCAGAAGGAAAAATGGATGTTCAGGAAGTAATGACAAGGATCAAAAATGATGAATATTTGAGTAAATATAAAATAATATTTTACCTGCATTTCTTAAAACACGTATGACCAGTTTAGACAAAAATTGTACATTATCTTGTGGATTTTTTTAATACATTTTATTTATTTATTTGAGAGGGAGAGAGAAAGACTGAGAGAAAGAGAGAGAGAGAGAGAGAGCACATACATGAGCAGGGGGAGGGAAGAGCAGAGCAGGGAGCCTGATGTGGGACTCAATCCCAGAACCCTGGGGGCATGACCTGAGCTGAAGGCAGACACTTAACTGACTAAGCCACCCAGGTGCCCCTATCTTGTGGATTCTATAATGAATATAGAGGTAAAAGACATGACAAAAGGATGGGAGGCTGGCAAAGTGACCTTTAAAGTGGTAAATTTTCTCTACTCCATTTTATGTGAATAGTTACAATATTAAAGAAAAGGTACTAGTGTGGACAGGGAGGGAAGTTATTATTCCACATGACACAGTGGCAGACACAATACCAAGCACTCAATGGGTAAACTGTTTGGTAGAAGGATATTTTTTAAAAATTGTCTTCCTCTTGAATTTTTTTATATAGCTAGGCCATTCTCTTATTTGGTTAACCAATGTGTCAGAGAAGAAATGGCAGAGAAGAAAGGTTGGAAATAAGCTAGTCTTAAAAAAAAAATTCTAGGCTTTAGCAGTCATTATAAAGACTTTGGCTTTTACTTAGAGTAAGTCACAGGAGATCCAAGAACAGAGGAGGAAGAACATATGCCTTACCTTGCAAAAGATCTCTCTGGATGTTTTGTTGAGAATAAACTGAAGGCAAGACTGAATGTAGGAAGTCTGATTGAGAGGGTATTATTATCATAATCCAGGTGTTGGATGGTGGGAGTTGGACCAGGGTGGCAGCAGTAGAGAGAGTAAACTATAGTTGTATTCTGGATATATTTCAGGATAGTAACATATTAGTGAAACCAAGAAGTCTAATTAGAGACCGGAGAGGTGGGCAAGACGCCCAAATTTAGGCAGACAAGCTAGGGATGCTCTAGCTGCCTTTGACGTTGGCAGCTGAAACTGCTCAGGCATTTCCTCAAAGATACTGTCCAGTAAGCAACTTCTTTAACTGTATCCTGCTGCCTGACTATATGGTGATTAAATGAATCACTATTACTTTATTTATTTGAAGACCTGTATTATAGTTTCCCTTGTGAGGAGCCACACAGATAATTTTAAAGTCTATGCAAACTTCAGTTGGATCCAGCCACATGAATGAACAGTGTATATGTATATACATGCTGGACCATGTGGTACTGACTTTGGTAGAAAATGGTAGCAATTTCAAGACATGCCTCAAATGGCAATGAGGTGCTTCATGGAGAAAGTGTCCTTAATCAGTAATCGAAAGATGAAATGATACGTGCAGAGATGGAAGGAAGGGAAGGCTTTTTAGGTGAACTCAACAAGGGCACTAGGCCCATGACAGTTTCATGGGACACTTGATGCTCTTCTCTGAGTTCCCAATCTTCTGTATATTGAGATGAGTGATTTTCAATGGAGGGAGAGTTGGAGGACTTTACTGGGAACTCCCTCTGAAGGAGAATGTTCCATAATTTGTGAAGGATGGGTAACTGGAAGAAGCCCATCTGCCAAAGATCCTGCTGAAATCTAAAACTTTGGGTTGAGGTGATTTACTAGATGGTTCAATGAATGGAAATATAAAGTTAGAACCTTTAGTTTCTCAGGTCAAGAGGAAGTGTTTAGCATAAGTGGTACTATACAAACCAGGAAAGAAAAACAATCTGCATTTTTTTAAAGAAACTATCATGTTTTGTTTCTCAAAAAAATTAAAAATAGAACTTCCATATGATCCAGCAATTCCATTTCTACATCTAGCTGAAGAAAATAAAATGTTTGGTTTGAAAAAAAAAAAAGAAAAAGAAAAGAAACTATCATATTTGAGACACTCTGTTAGGTGCTTTATACTGTTATTTCATTTAATACCCCAAACAATTCAAGAATTAGGTATGGTCACCCTCATTTTACAGATGAGGAAATCGAGTCTCTGCAAGATCATGTGACTTGTCCAAGACCTGAAGCATAGATTCAAACACAGGGATGCCTGATGCTCTTTCACAGTGCTAGTGCTTTTTCTACCAGTTCTTTTTTTTCCCTAGCAGCCCCAGCCCCTTAATTCAAAGTATTTTTCTCCTGCCTTGCTTTAAAGTACTTACACACACACACACACACACACACACACACACACACGATGGAGATGTGTATTGATATAAATAGATACAAGTTAATTTGCTACTCATAAAAAAGTTAAGTGATCTGTAACTTAAAGTACAGAAGATTTCATACCATTGCTTTCTTATACCCTAACATCTAGTGGGACATATTTTACTGTTACATTTTTTAAAGATTTTATTTGTTTATTTACTTAGAGAGTGGGTTGTGGGGGAGGCAGAGGGAGAAGGAAGGAATCCCAAGCAGACCCAGAATGGAGCCCAACACAGGGCTCAATCCATGACCCCGAGACATATTTTACTATTTTAAATGAAAACTGAAGTTTTCAAGGTACTTAGACCCTTAAGCATACAATGAATGTTTATTAAATTTCATTGTCTATCACCTCCAACTATTTTATTTTTACAATATATTGTTTGTCTTAAATGTCACTAATTATAACACAGATCCTTCAAGGGGAAATGTTGTTCTCCTTAGAAGTTGCTGCTTCAAATTGTGGTTTCCAGGAGTACAGCAGGGTCGAAAAGCAGAGGCTGAAAAAATAGTTTCACTGCAGAAAACATCTGGGAAAGGAACGTGATAAGCAGCATTTAATTTCTCCAAGACAGTTCCTTCTGCAAGCAGTGTAAGTTTCTTTCTTCTATGTGCACAGCTTCTGCTATCCTTGAAGTATATATCTTTGTCCTTAGGAGAGCGCTCAGAAACGGGACTGCCATCTCTGGCAACACCCACAGCCACAAGCTGCCACTTGTGCATATTTCTTTTTTACCACCTAGTTGTCCTTTCTTTCCACCTCCTTCATAAATGCCTTCTCATTCGCGTCCTCTCTACAGATCTTTTATGCTTGTTTCCCAAAGCCTTTAACATCACCTGCCCTTATAAGCGCCAGGTGATTTATGATTTAATTCTGCTCAAATTTCCATTCCATTCTCTGTTGTCCATTAATATGTTCAGCCTTAAGACAACCAGGAAATCACGTGTCCCTCCTTCCCACATATTTTGTGAATAATGGCATTTTGGTTGATCACTTCTGTGACCTGGCTTCTTCCATCTAAAGCTCTCAAATGCCAGGGCTCATGCTCAGATGCTCTCATATTTTAAATATGTGTAGAAGCCTTATAAATGCAATGACCTCTTTCTTCCTCTGTTAAATTTTTGCATTAAATATCTTACTCCTTTTTCATTTTTTCATAGATCTGTATCTACGAAACTCTATCCTTGCCATACTTAGGCACCCTTCCAGTCTCCATATTATTTTGCATTATTGTTATAGCCATATTATAATGCTCCTGTTATTGTTTCATTTCAGAACAGAGTGTAATCTTGGCTGGCTAAACAACATCACCATTCACTTTCTCTAACATTATCTTCCTTGTTTCAGGGCAAACCCTTTCTAATATAATTCAAGAATCAACTTTCTATATTCTGGATACAATGTGATGTTCACATAACTTCTAGTCTGTGACTTGTCCTTTCATTCTCTTAACTTCTTTTCAGAGAAATTGCTTTTAATTTCAACACAGACATGAATGTTTATATCAGCACTCTTTACAATTGCCTAAAATTGGAAATAACCCAAATACACTTCAATGAGTGAATGAATAAGCAAACAGTGGTACAACCATAGAAAGCAGTTCTAGTCATCAATAAAAATGGATGAACTATTGCTATACACAACAACTTGAATCTCTAGGGCATTTTGCTGAGTGAAAAAAGTAAGTCTCCAAAGGTTACATAACAAATGATTTCATTAATGTGACATCCTGGAAAAAACAAATATTGAAACAGAGAACAAATCGATGGTTTCCATGGGTTAGGGGTAGGGAGAGGTTCTGATTTAAGAAGTCTTCAATAGGGGAAGTATCTGGCATGTTGCAATTGTGCCATCATCAGGTGAAAATTAGCTACAAAAATCTACGCATATGTTAAATCTCATAGAACTCTATGCCCCAAACAGTGAATCCTACTGTATGTATGTTTTCTTAAGAGTAGGATACTAAATGCTTGAAAGGAAATCAAGTTTGACTCTGTGCATAGGCATCCATCAGTCCTACATCATAGTTTCCTCCACAGGGTTATAAAACCCAAGAGAGGAAGCACTGCCCTCTCTGCTAGCTAAACAGTTTACGCTGACAATTATGATTATGTTTAAATTAATTACCAGAAGTCATTCCATTTGAAAAACAAATGCTATAATCATTACTATAATCATATAATAATACGCAATTGGAAACAATATATGACTGGCTAGGATGGTATCCAGATGAATCTTTCTTTTCTAAAGTCTTTGGCCTTCCACCTGCAGACTTAAAGCTATCTTCACTAACTTCCCTTAACCTGTTTCATCCGAATTTATTGTTATTTCCCCTTGTGCATATTCCAAAATTCAATAACTTTTATTTCTTTCTTTCCATTAAATTACAAACTCAGTAAGAAAATAAACAGTATCTTAAAATTCCTTTTGTATCTACCACTTTACCTAATTCAATGCTGGGCACACCAAAACAACTCCGTAAACACTTGTATTTAATTATTTATTGTATATTTCTTTTGTGACCAGATGACCGAGTCCACTTCTAAACCTTATTCCCCGATGGAACCTGCTTCTCTTCAAAATATAGATTGGATTTTTTTTTTTTACAACATAGATATTTACATATCTATCATGTTGGAGTCCCTTTAATTTTTAATATTACATATTCTCAAACTTAAACCAGGGTCCTTACTAATGCTGGTAGTATAATACTCTTATTCTCATTAGCTAGCATTTATTGAACAATGATTTTGTGTCTGACACTGTGGTAAGTAACTTACAGTCATTATTGCTTTCGTCTTGTTTTCTGCCTTCTGAAGTCTTTTCTTAAGATGACAGTCATACTGGTGGACATTTGAGTTACTAATGGAAAGCACGTGAACAAAATAAGTTGCCATTGGTCCCACGTGCAACTTTCCAAGCACTGTAATTAGCTGGCATTGACTTTTGAGTAAAAGTCACTGGTCATGAAAAGATAGATACAGATTAGAGGACTCAGCTCTTTTTTTAAGCTTTGTTTTTGTTTTTCCATTTCCCCATTATGTAAACTCAAATGCACATCTCAGATATTTCTTTTATTTTTTTTTAAGATTTTATTTTATTTATGTGAAACAGAGAAAGAGAGAGAACATGAGCTGGGGGGAAGAGGGGCAAAGGGAGAGGAAGATTGGGAGGCAGACTCCCCACTGAGCAGGGAGCCACAAGTCAGGTTTCAATGCCAGGACCCTGGGATCATGACCTGAGCCAAAGGTAGATGCTTAACCAACTGAGCTGTCCAGGCACCCTTCAGATATCTCTTTTAATGCTTTTGTTTAGACATTTATGTAAATAAATGGTTGTATTTATTTTGTATTAGAGGAAGAAACAACACATCAAATTAATGGAGTGGTGGCTAGTCCTCCTTTATGTTTATTGGAATATTTAGGTGTCTAGCAACTGATGAATACCTAATAATGGGAATTGTAAATTCATAAATTTTGCATTCATCATCCAATTTCTAAACTATTTATTCATTTAACAAATGGCAGTGGTCATAATGAAGGGATACTGAAACATAAAAATGGTTGCTGCTGAACTTGAAAATATCTTGGAAAAGTCAGGAATTAGACAGTAGCTATATTTCACCTGGACTTCATGGCATAGAAATAGAATTACACCTAGGAACCTGAAAGTCTGGAGTTGGTGCTGTCAAATATAGTGGCCACTAACAATATGTGACTACTTAAATTTAAATTAACTAAAATGAAACATAATTTAAAAATTCAGTTCCCTTTCGCACTAGCCCCATGTTGAGTGCTCTGTAACCACATGTGGTAGTGGCTCCCTATGGGAGAACACAGATGTAGAACATTGCCATGATTGCAGAAATTTCTGTTGGTACAAAAATAGATAGTGTGCATGATAATGCATGAACGAAGAGCTGTTGTTCTTTGGTGCAAATTTGTGAATTAATTTATAAAGTAAATTTAAAATAGTTCAGATTTAGAATTCTGTTAAGTAAATTTTGGTTAACTAAATAATAATTATAAATATAATTAATTAATTATAATATAATTAATATAAATAATAATTATACTAAATATTGTGCAGAAGTACTAAAATCAAAATTAACTTCTATATACTCACTAAATATTTATGGAGTACCTCGTAACTAAAATATTTTCAAGGAAAAATATTAAGCACTCAAAAGCTTCTAAAAGACTCCTAAGAATTTTTACTGATGTAAAAAATGTAAATCTTTGTAAAAAGATTTCCTGTAAATAAGAATGCTTAAATGTCACAAGATGAACTCACCTTTATTTTGGTCAAAAATAATACTTGGCTACCTTATAACTATCTTTACCTTTAAGTTAAATTCTTCTTCATTGATGTAGTGAATTTTCCATGTCAAGAATTAAAATATGAATGTATATACATAAGCTCTTGCCAAAATCAGACATTTGCTATATTTGAATCTTGAGCAATGCAATATAATCCTGGATGTTGGGTCATTCATTCAAATGGAGCTGAAATGTACCAGTGCACTCTCTATACAGAATGGCTTTGCCAAATTGATTTCCCAAATTGACAAATGATCTCCAAAGTTATTTTTAGCACTAAAATTCTAAATCCCGTTCTACTTCTTAAAAAATAATAAATCTTATAGACTTTTAGAAGGCTTAGTGCTTAAACCAAAGCAGACACGAGTATTTACAAATGTAGTTCATCCATCTGTTTATTAAAGACATTGAGATTCTTACCTGGAATTATGTTAGCAATTAAATTAACACATGTGCTTGAAATAAAAAATGTTCTTTTTTATATGATTCCATAATTTACACATTTAGCATCATTCAAAAAAATGAATCCTTCCAGCCACATCCCAAAATAATGAGTTTTTGCTGTAGTGTATATAAAAACAGGATAAATATTAAAGTAGCTAACCATAATTGAGAGTATTTAGAATATTATCTTAAATGGAACCTATAAAGTAATTTTGTCCCAATAGGGCAATCTGCAGAGTCCCCAGAAAACTGGTGGATACTTTTCAGGTTTCAAAATTATTTTCCCCCCCGGAATCTGGGCGTTGACATAGCTATACTTCTCCAGTTGAGAATGATGATTACAGCCAAAGAGAACAAAGTTTTAGGACATGATTTTAAATGTTAGTGCTGGGTGTTAATATTACAAATGTTAGGAAAAATACTGAATGTGACTTCAACATCAGAAAATGGTTGCTGATAACTTTATATAACTGTTTATCTTTTCTATATTAAATTATTTCTCAAGTAGCATAATTTCAAAAAGGCTTATTGCCTGTTATTTATTTAATACCTATTACTTTTGTCATCTATGAGGAATTATCTTCACAACAAAAAGGTCTATCATTTGTTTCTGGTTTGTTCTTAGGATTTCCCTCTTTCTGTTTACATGCCCACCTGTCCTTGCATGCTGTCCTCTGTATCCATTAGAGTCCTTCTGCGTATTCATCACGGTTATTTTGAATCTCCAGTCTGGTTATTCTAACATACCTGCCTTGTTGTTCTGACGCTTACTCTGTCTATTCAAATTGTGTTGCTTGCCTTTTGGTATGCTGGGTTATTTTTTCTTTGTTTTTGTGTTTTGTTAGTTTTTTAGAGAAAGGGAGTCCGGTGCGAGGGGCAGAGGGAGAAGAAAAGAGAGAATCTTAGTAGGCATCAGGCACAGCATGGAGCCTGATGTGGGGCTGGACCTCAGAACGTTAAGATCATGACCTGAGCTGAAATCAAGAGTCAGATGTTTAACCGACTGAGCCACTCAGGTGCCCTGATATGCCTGCTGATTTTTTCTTGAGAGCTAGACAAAATGTACCAGTAAAAGGAAGTGCTTAAATAGGACTTCAGTAATGTGTCGGTCTTTTGTAGAGGGAGGGGAAGCAGTCGCTAGTCCCATGATTAAATCCCCGTCTTCTCGTGAGCCTTTGCCCCTGGACTGTAGACCTCACAAATTATTATTATTATTATTATTATTATTATTATTATTATTATTTTCTACATCGGAGGGACAGGAGGCTAAAGTGAGCTGGAGTTGGGTATTTCCCTCCTCCAGGTCAATCAGGCTCTGACAATACCCCAGCTGGTGAGGCCTAGGTTGATTAGTTTACCCTGAGGGCAGACCTTGTTAAGTGGAACCAAATTCTCTCATTTCAAAATGGTTCCTTTTCCCCTCCCTCTAGAAGTACGCTAGAAGTACGAGGGGATTTTTTCCATTATTTAGTATGAGAATCCAGTGAGTTCCTGGAGGTAAATCTCACAATATTGTGGAGGTCCTATGACTGGGTCCCCCTGGAGTTTTAAACTCCTTTCACTTGTCCACACTGAGCCTCCAGCAATTTGTCAGCTGCAGTTCCGGTTTTCTTACCCTGCTGTTTGTTCCAGTGGCAGTTTCTGCTTGTGAATCCGGTAAGTCATGACTCCCTGAATTCGACTCTTTCTCTAATCTTGAGGAAAGGCTTGCGCTGTGTCCTCCCCTCTCTTAAGGACCCAAAAAGAGCTGTTGATTTTTCAGACTGTTCAGCATTTTACTTCTTAAAGTTTTGACTTCCAGGCTCCTTATGATGTAGTTTTGGAATATTGGTGGGGTCCAGAGCTGACAGCCAAGAAAGAATTCTTGAAAAGGTCTTTGGTGCAAAAGTGATTTTATTAAAACATGGGGACAGGACCCATGTGCAGAAAGAGTGGCTTTATGAGTGTGAGGGGTGCCTCATACCCTTGGGAATTGGGGAAGGTAAGGGAAAAGGGAAGTTTCCGAAAGGATTTTCATAGGCAAAGACTCACAGGATTCCAGAGGCCTTGCTTTTGCAGGCTAAAGTTGTTTTCCCCTCTAGTGAGACAATTAACATTAATATAGTTGGGAGTTTCCTGAAGGAATATTACACTTTGCCTATCTCAACTATTTGTCAATGTGAGGTGGCAAATTATAAGGAGATTTAATTTTACCTGCATTTTCTTCTTCCTTGTTTTAGGGCATCCATGGGTGCCTGAGGAATGTCGCACAAGTCCCACCTGGTTGGGGATGGGGAGTGGCTTTGGGGCGGTGTCAGGTTGTTCTTTGTCCTCAGCTTGCCTTCTGCTCCCTCATCACTTCCATGCTAGAACCTAGAAACCAGAAATTTATTCTTGACACCTAAAAAACTAGAAACTGCTCAGGTTATCAGTTAATAGGAAAATGGAATACTATTCAACAAGAAAGAGGAAAGAGTCATAATACATGCGATAGCATTGATGGAGCTTGTCCTGCGCACGCTGTGAAGGCACACACGTGAGTTGTGTCTTTCCACCATGTCAGCTTTATTCAATCCTAAAGCAAAATTAAATCACAAGATAAAACAGACTCAGAATTCCAAACTCCATGACAATTCACCATGGGATTAAACTTGGCTCCTTACACAGCACACAAAGCAGGACCAAAGAAAAGGCACACAACAAACAAGACAACAGAAGGGTGCAGGGAGTTCAGGAACGAAATACGAAGACTGTCTGGGGGCGCACAGCTGAGATAAGGCCTAGGTCTGGTCTGGGTCAGCTCTTGGCACTGACTGTTCTGATGTTCAAGCAGAGAAGGATCTTGTTTCTGTTCTGAGATACACGGGCAGAGCTTTCGTGGCAGTTGCCTTTTTTAAGTGGTCAGACGTAGAAGGGCAGGTCTGAAGAGTCTGACAGTTTGCTGCCCTAATCCTTCCCTTCTTTTTTTTTTTTTTTAAGATTTTATTTATTTATTTATTTGACATAGAGATTACAAGTAGGCAGAGAGGCAGACAGAGAGACAGGAGGAAGCAGGCTCCCAGCTGAGCAAAGAGCCCCATGCAGGGCTCGAGCCAGAACCCTGAGATCATGACCCAAGCTGAAGTCAGAGGCTTTAACCCACTGAGCCACCCAGGCGCCCCTAATCCTTCCCTTCTTAAAGGGATTTAATCGGTTTGGGGTCTCTGCAGCCCTCCTCTGGTTCTGCCTGTTACCAGTTCTGGGGTGTCAGCTGACGTGGGTCTGGGCCACATCTCCTGGCTGCAGCACCTTACCTGCTTGTGTCATTGTTTGACACAGGCCCCTAGTTGACAGGAGAGACTCCATTCCACTCTCTACACATCTCCGAACAGTATGCTGAGTGAAAAGCTTTACTGAAAAGAGTATACGCTGTATCATTCTACTTATATGAAGTTCTAGATTAAGCAAACCTAGTCTAGGGTAGAAAAAAATAATAATTCTGGTGGAGAAAGGGAATTTACTGGTAAGAGACATGAGGAATCTTTCTGAGTAATGTTCTGTATCTATTTTTTTTCATTGTAAAATGTCTTTTATTATTATTATTATTTGCCCTAGGAGTACAGGTCTGTGAATCATCAGGCTTACACTTTTCACAGCACTCACCATAGCACAAACACTCCCCAATGTCCTTAACCCAGCCACCCTATCCCTGCCCTCCCACCCCCCAGTAACCCTCAGTTTGGTTCATGAGATTAAGAGTCTCTTATGGTTTGTTTCCTTCCCGATCCCATCTTGTTTCCTGTTCTATATCTTGATAGGGGTTTGGGTTGCACTGATGTATGTATTTGTGGATACTCACCCTGGGGTTTCCTGGAGATCTGAGCATTCCATTGTATATAAATGTTATCTTGATATATAAATAAATACTAATCTCTAGTTAATATACATGCTGGCATATTTGAGGGGAAGTGTACTGATATCTGTGACTTACCTTAAAATGCACCAGTTAAAAAATGGATTGGTAGGGCGCCTGGGTGGCTCAGTGGGTTAAAGCCTCTGCTTTTGGCTCAGGTCATGATCTCAGCGTCCTGGGATGGAGGCCCGCATCAGGCTCCCTGCTCAGCGGGGAGCCTGCTTCCTCCTCTCTCTCTCTGCCTGCCTCTCTGCCTACTTGTAATCTCTCTCTTGCTCTGTGTCAAATAAATAAATAAAATCTTTTTTAAAAAATGGATTGGTGGATGAATAGCAATCTAGATAGATGGATCTGTGATAATGCAAGTATAAAACACAAGGATCAAGGTAGAGAGCATATATAAATTCATTCAAGTTTGCTCAATGTTTGAAACTGTCTTTTGAAGAAAATAAGGGGAATTATAGAAATGTGATTAAACAGGCAAAGCTTTGGCCTCAACTACTTCCCATCTGTGAACTCATCGATGAGTTACTTGATCTTCCCACAGCCATGGTCTTCTATTCTGTGAAATGGAGATACTGACACTTAGACAACAGGGTTGTAAAGATGTTAGCCGAGAGAAGATACTGACCCTTAACTTCAAATGTCTCATCATTCCTGGAAGTTCCTCATCAGTTATAATTCCAGGGATCACCATGCTTTTGGAAAATATTTTTTTTTTCAGTGAATTAGAATATATGAACTTGGGGACCTCTCCAGGTCTTTTTTAACTAGGATTTCATGTTTGGACAAGTCCGTGATGATGTAGTTTTGGAGTAGTGTTGGTGAGGCCCATAGCCCATGGCCAGGAAAGAATTCTTTTTAACATGTAATGTATTATTTGCCCCAGGGGTACAGGTCTGTAAATCATCAGGCTTCCTTGAGACACCTTTGATGCAAAATGGTGGTGTTATTAAAGCACGGGGACAGGACCCGTGGGCAGAAGGAGCTGCGGCTTCCCCTGGATCGTGAGGAGCAACTGATTTTATATTTTGGGGTTGGGGGAAGTAAAAGGAACGGAGGCTTCAAAAGGAATTTCATCTGCTGAAGAGGACTCACAGGCTACCACAGGACTTGGTATTGTTAAACCAAGGTTATTTTTCCCTCTAGCAAAGCATTAACGCTAAGGCAGTTGGGAGCTTCCTGAAGGAACTTTATATTCCGCCTCCCTCAGGTATTTGTCAAAGCGCTGCAGGTTATAAGGACATTTAATTTTATTTACTTTTTCTTCTGCCTTTGTTTCCCATATCAAGTGATTCCTAACTGAATTTTTAATATTTTTTAATGAAAGACCTCTCTGCATTTATTTTTCTTTATATATGTGCACAGTTTACTCATCAGGACAGGATTAAACTTACTGCTGTGTACCCCTTCCACTCACTAGTAAGATAACTGCCACACATTACTTTGAAAATTGACAGCAAAATTGTAACAGCCCCCAAAAGAACATATGGAGTTTCTTTGATTTTTAATATTTTATTTATTTATTTATTTATTTGAGAAAGAGGGAGAGTGTGCACAGATGGAGGGGAGGGGCCGAGGGAGAAGGAGGGAAGAAGGTCAGGCAGACTCCCTGCTGAGCACAGGGCTCTTGGAGCTCAGTCTCAGGACCCTGAGATTATGACCTGAGCTGAAACCAAGAGTTGGACACCTGACTGACTGAGCCACCCAGGCGCCCCAGGAAGTATATTTCTTAATCTTTTTTCTTGATTTTTACTTTTTTTCTCAAGATTCTTTAAGTTATCATAGTGATGTGGGAAACAAAGGCAGAAGGAAATGTAGATAAAATTAAATGTGGTTATCACCTGCAGCCCCCTGACAGATAACTCAGGGAGGCAGAGTATAAAGTTCCTCCAGAAAGCTTCGAGCTCTTTTAATGTTAATGCTTTGCTAGAGGAAAAAACAACCTTAGTTTGATAATAGCAAGTCCTGTGGTAGCCTGTGAGTCCTCTTCAGCAGATGAAACTCCTTTTGAAGCCTCCTTTCCCTTTAATTCTCCCAACCCCAAAGTATATCATCAGTTGCTCCTCACGATCCAGAGGAAGCCGCAGCTCCTTCTGCCCACGGGTCCTGTCCCCGTGCTTTAATAACAGCACCATTTAGCACCAAAGATGTCTCAAGGATTCTTTCTTGGCCATCAGCTCGGGACCCCACCAAACACACTAACATTCAAAAAACTACATTAAGTAGCACTTTGAAGAAGAAATCACCGACACAGTGGAGGAGACTCAAGTTCTGAAAAATAAACCACTTTTAAACCTCCAAAGCAAGAAAGGAACATTGAGATTTATAAGCCAGCAAAAAATAGTAAACAAAAACCATCGTGTTCAAAATAGAGGTTTCCTTTTTTTTTTTTTAATGATTTTGTTCATTCACTCTAAAAACTTAAGACTCGGACACAGAAGTGATTGTGCAGAACTCCTTGAATGAGCTTACAAGAGAAGTGCTCACTTCATGCTTGGTCATAGTCATTGCCACCAGCAATTATAGCTCATTGTATTCACTCCAAAAAGAAAGAGGCTGACTTGAAACACCAACACAGCTGGGAAACACTGAAGATTTAGCATGAGAAAACAGATTTAATTTTTGTTGCTTTCTATCAGAAGAGATTTTATAGCAATAAGTAGTGTAATAGATGTATTTAACATAGTCGTAAAAAAGGTTTAAATTTGAGATTGCTTATCTTTTGGAATGAAGCCTTTGGGGAAATTACTGAGTACTTTATTACAGTATGACTTTTAGGAATTTTTTAATAATGAAGAGTTTTTATTAGCAAGTGAAATGTGTTAAATATAAAGTTTATTGTCTTCAAACACAGGAAAATTGTGTTTGGGTACATCTTTTAAAATATTACCTTTTGAGGAAAACTCATATCTCTATGTCTAAAACAAACTACTTCAAAATGTTGACATTTTGAATTTTACTACAATTTTTGTCTCTCCTTTTTCTTTGGTGCTGAAATGGTAAGAACATTTCAGCTGTGTTCATTAAGCTAAGCTCCACTTTTCATTTGAATTTCTATTCTCAGATATAATAGAACAATAAATTTATATATAAACATATTCACGTAAAAATATATAGGAATAAGCTACATTTGTATATATTTCTGTTTAATCTAAAGGTTGCCTTCTTAAAAGATCCTCCCCCAAGGTTTGTATCTGTGGAACTAAGAGAAATTGCTGTAATACAGAACATTATCAATGCATTTTTCAAATGGTAAATGATTCTTCATACAATAAAAAAGGAAGCACAAAACTTTCAGTATGTGCAGTGCATATTAACAATCTATCCCAAAGAAATTTAACTCTGAATTACATTAGCTCCTTCTAGAAGGTAGTTCTCAATGGAGGTAATTTTTGCTCCTATGGGACATTTGGCAATGTCTAGAAACATTTTTTGTTGTCATGATGGGGGCAAAGGGATGCTTACTGACATACAGTGGGTAGAAATCAAGGATGCTGCTAGATATTCTACAGTGTATGGGAAAGTCTCCCAAAACAAACAATTATCCATTCCAAAGTGTCATTAGTTGTCACAATTGAGAAACCCTTCTCTAGGAAAAGAAAATAAGTCCAAGTCCAAAGGCCATGTAGTCCATTAAATATAGACAGGAAGACACTTGATGAAGGTGGTAGCATACAGAACAAGCCTCAGTTTCAGATTCTACCAGTTCCAGTTTACATTCCCACCAACAGTATGCAAAGGTTTATCCGTATCCAGCATTTATCTTTTGTCTTTTTGGTAGTAGACATTCTAACAGGTGTAAGGTGATATGTCATTGTGCTTTTGATTTGCATTTCCCTGATGATTAATGATATTGAGATCGTTTCACACCTACTGACCATTTGTGTGTTCTCTCTGGAAATATGTCTGTTCAGTTTCTTTGACCATTTTTTAATTAGGTTATTTGGTTTTTTTACTAATGAGTTGTATGAATTTCTTAGATATTTGGATATTAACCCCTTGTCATATTAGTGGTTTACAAACATTTTCTTCCATTCCATAGCTTGCTTTTTCATTTTATTGATGGTTTCCTTTGCTGTGCAGAAGATTTTTAGTTCGGTGTAGTTTCACTTGTTTGTTTTGTTCTGTTTTATTTTTGTTGCTTATGCTTTTGGTGTCAAATCCAAAATATCATTGCCAAGACCAAGATCAAGAAGTTTATCCCCTGTATTTTCTTCTAAGAGTTTCACAGTTTCAGCTCTTACATTCAAGACTTTAATCCATTTGAGTTGCATTTTGAATGTGGCATAAGATAGGAGTCCAGTATCATTCTTTTATTTTTTAAGATTTTTTAAATTTATTTGACACAGAGAGAGAGATCACAAGCAGGCAGAGAGGCAGGCAGAGAGAGAGGAGGAAGCAGGCTCCCTGCTGAGCAGAGAGCCTGATGCGGGGCTAAATCCCAGGACCCTGAGATCATGACCTGAGCCGAAGGCAGAGGCTTAACCCACTGAGCCACCCAGGCGCCCTCCAGTATCATTCTTTTGCAGGTGAGTATTCAGTTTTTCCAGCACCATTTTATGGAAGAGAGTGCCCTTTCTGCATTGTGTGTTCTTGGAGCTATTGTTAAAGATAAATTAACTGTATATTCATGGGTTTATTTCTAAGCTCTCTATTCGGTTCCATTGATCTATATGTCTGTTTTTATGCCAATACCATATTGTTTTGATGACTATAGGTTTTTAATATAGTTTGAAATCACTGCAAGGTTGTACCAAGGTCCCAGCAGGCCCTTGGCCATTACCAGTCAATCTGTACTGACGGTCATTCTCTGCATCAGCCGGCTCCACTGGCCTCAGCAGTATCCACACCACACGTGGGACAGGGAAACCTTCAGGGACAGTGGGAGCCCTGGTTGGAAGGGCCTGCTGCTTTTCTGCAATGGCAATAAGGGAAAATGAGTCATTCCCAAACCCACAAACCTCTACCCCTTCCCAGGCTCTGGGCAGTTTTCCTGCCCCCCTGTGTTCAGTAGTCTTCCCCCCTAGCCTCTCTTCTTCAAAGGCTTAGGCTTTAGAGGTCCAATTTCATTCTTTTGCAGTGGACATCCACTTTTTCATACACAATTTTTTGAAGAGACCATCCTTCTTTGCTTGTGTCAGTTCTTTGCTTTGAGTTCAGGTCCTTGTGCTTCACATCTTCCCCAATTCCTCAGGCAGGATATCCCCAAACCTAACAAACCTACTGAAATTGGGGAGGAGGGAAAGCTACAGGAAGAACACATACGCAGATTAATATTTCAGTAGATTGTCCTTTACACATAGTTTATTTATGATTTCAGTATGTGAGCTTCACCAGGTGGTAAGTGCAGATTTAGTCACATCAGTATTCAAACTGCTGTGTTCCAATTACCCACCTGCTGGCTATGGGAAATTTAGGCTTTGTCATAGAACTCCAGTCACGTGTTGCTGTGCTAACAAATCAGGAGTGATTTCGCTATTCCACAGTAAAGATAACTGAGCTCCACAGCAGAATCTGGAATTCCACTGGCATCTTCTTTGTTGCCATACTACAGAAACTGTTGCCAAGTGAAGCTTGAAATCTACTACATTGAAGGTGACAAAAGTAGGCTCTACCTTTGAGACCACTGTGACTATGGTTACTAAGTAGGAAATCTACTTTACTGCTGTGGAGAAGAATGAACCTTCTATGTTATATTTAATAGAGGTAGGGAACTTATCCTTTGTTCAAAATATAGACTGTTCTGGTGACTAGTGATAACAGCTTTCCCATTAGTCACAACTGCAAACCAAACTGGGATTTCAAAGCTCAGGATAAGACAATTCTGTGGTGTGGCTCTGCCCTGGTACAGCACACAACTTCCTCTGGTTCCAGCACCACCAACAATGCCACAACAGTGTTTCAGCAAAGATTTCCCAAGTAATGAGGTGATAAGTAACAAAATAGCCCAAAATCAGCTGTGTAGTTTTGAGTAGAATCTAAACTCTGCTGACCAAGCTTCTATTGTTAGATCACCAGACTCCATGTTCCCTTTTTCTCTGCAATCTAGCATTTATTGATGCCCTCTTAACCATCAGATTGTCTGAGTCTCATTGATGAGCAGAGGTTAAGACTTTTTCTTTCTGAGCTCCGTGACCTCTGTGGATGTTAGGACATGCAAATGGGTATTTGGAGTGGGGGCACCACCAGAAGCCACTGAGCCACAGGACGTCAAGTTTTGATTTAAAGAACCTCTCTCTGAGTATTGTTAAATGGAGATGCCTTGGAATTAGTGCTCTAATTCATGCCCAAAGCAGAAAAATTCATATAAGAAGTGGCCATTACAAAAGTTTATTTTATTAAAGTTTATTTTTGTCAGTTTGCTGATTATTCAACTTTTGTCCACTGATCTTGCACTAGTTAAGTTCTAAGATGCTGAACTCCATGGACTGCTTCTGTGGGTTGCATGTGGGCAACTGGCTCCCATTTGTAGGCAACCAATTGGAGACATCAATAAATTAGAGGGTGTAAGAAAGAGGGTTGTGTGTTATCCATTCCCTGTCTTCTCTGAAATGTGCTTCTCAGCAGTGTTTCACATTCCTTGCACAGCTTCTATCCTCTACTTCCTGTCCTGCTTCTCCCACTCTCATTGGGCTCCTCCTAATCACATCTCTGTATTTCTAGTCTCTAAATTTGGTTTCCTTAATCTTGCCCTAATTCCTTAATTTCTGTATTCATGAAAATCTCTTATCATTTGAGTTTGATTCTGTTTCTTTGTAGGGTTCTGATTGTTACAGTGACTATTCTACTTATTACACATATTACATGAGTTTTTTTTAATCACCCATTCGTGTTATAATTTAGTCTTCTTGAACTACAGGAGTAGACGAAACTCTTCATAAACAGCACTTACCAGAAAAGGGAGGGAACTCACTGCCACCCACCACCAAAAACATTATAACAGCTATGATTTAGCAGCTAAAGGATTAGCTTCCATATTATTCAGATTACTAGGGAACATGAAAAACAAGATCTCCTTAAGACTTCCTACAATATAGAATGTTCACTACTGCCAATAAAATTAAACTAATCTCAGTAGTAGATCATTTTGCATGGACAGCCATTTCCACTGCTGATGTGTCTGTCATATCACTGTGTTATTTTCAATATATAGCTGGGCTGGAGATTTATTAGACACTTTATGGCACCAACAGGTTATGCTGAGCTCAGCAGTGTTGCCAAGCAAAAAGATATATTATATGAGGGCAGCATTTATTCTAAACAAAAAACCTAAGCACATTTTTTCCTTATTTAAATTTGCTCATAGAAACCATTTTCCACAGGTAAGTGAACAGTGAATGTGTTTGCAATGTGCTATTGCATTCCTACCCAGTGCAGACAAGATGGGAACCATGTTTTCATAAATAAAAAGCGACAGACCATGTCATTGGCCTCCTCTTTAACTCTTCTCCCCATGGGTGTATGTGTGGTAGGGGAAGGTTCTGCTTCACACCAGGCAGGGGAATTGAATATTGATGGAAATTGCTGACAGTTTGTGGATGAACAACTCAGCAGAGAACACAAAGGTCATGTTTGCTCTAAATTTAGTGGTTTAATTTGATTTGGCTAGTTAATTATAAATATAGTGCTTGCAAAAGTAAATCAGGTTTAAAAAAGAACCACACTTCAAGGAATCCATATACTATTTAATTTTCAGTCATGTTCTTTCCAGTTAAACAACTTTTTTGGCATGGAATCCAAATTTAAAAAGTTAATGTACTTAAAAAAAAATCTGGATATAGTATTAAATCATTTGTAAATGTCTTTGATAATTTCTAGATAGCATAAACTAAGGAGTAGAAGGAAAACCATTGTTGTGATATGATTCCTCAAGTCACCTAAAATTTATTCTTTGTGTCCCACATAAGTCAAATTCACAGTAAATTCTGAGAAACTGCTCAAATAAGTCATTGTGTTACCTCCCCTGCTCTCAGAACTTTTCGTGCACTTATGCTAATTATATGCAAGGTCTTGGGCAAAACATTAGCCTCATTACCTAGACCTGGCATCTACAAATATATTTTAAAGATAACAGCCATCTCAAGTAGGAAATATAGTTAGGGGCCTTGCTATCTTTCTATTAAAATGGATTAAATTTATAGAAAATAAATAACTCGATTAAAGAGGTTTAGCTACAGTAAATCCTTGAAGAGCATAAGAGTAAAAGCTGAAATAAAATATAACGTCAGAGTTAAATAAAAACCATTTTGTAATCTGGATCCATAGCTTAAGAATTTATTTTTACAGATGAAAAGGCTAATTTAAGTCCTTATCTATTATATAAATAGATTATTTGTAATAGTGCTTGACACTCTAAGGGACACAAAGATATAAAGCACCACCACGCAAAAAGCTGTGCTTACAAAGATAAGATATATTCGTATATCCCCACAAAAATTATTCAGTATCCGACAGTATATGACAGTGATGTGATAGGATATATTGTTGTGAAATGATGTCGTAGTTTAGGTTTTTAAACCATGCATTCCCGTCCTCGGTTTGGTTTTGGTATCAACCCCTCCTGCAGCACATCATCAAGTGCCAAAGCCCTTCCAGCTTGCTTGTCTCTCCTAAGGCTGCCCTTACCTTCTCTAGTGAAAACAAGCCCTCTTCATGACAGCTTCCACTGGTCCAAACTCCCAGCTCAAAGATCTTATAGCAATGTTTTCATCAGGCAAGGTGAGACTGACAATACAGAACATTTCTACCCTGAGTTCTAAATTCCGAAGCGAAAAGAGGAAGAAAAAAACTTTCTTTTACCTTTTTTGTTTTGGGTTTTTTTTCCTTTCCTTTTCTCTCTCTCTCTCTCTCTCTCTCTCTCTCTCTCTCTCTCTCTTAAAATTTCCTGTAGCTGACAACTGCTCGCTATGTATTACTGGCAATTTTTATTTAATACTCTTCCAACATATAGCTTGAATTTATTTATTTTTTTTTAATTTTTTTTTTAAAGATTTTATTTATTTATTTGACACAGAGAGATCAGATCACAAGTAGGCTGAGAGGCAGGCAGAGAGAGAGGAGGAAGCAGGCTCCCTGCTGAGCAGAGAGCCCGATGCGGGCCTCGATCCCAGGACCCTGAGATCATGACCAGAGCTGAAGGCAGAGGCTTTAACCCACTGAGCCACCCAGGCGCCCCAGCTTGAATTTATACACTGAATTCATTTTTTAAAGTTTTATTTTTAATGAACACCACAAAAAAAAGACTCCTGTTATAGGTTACACATATATTATTTAACTTAAATTAATTCTCATAACAGATCATGTTGTGTTGTAGATGAAACTGAGGTTTGTTTTGGAGACCTGCCCATGGGGTCAAAAATGGCTAGGCTTAGATTCAAATCCAATCTGTCAATGGAAAACCTGGAATTTTTTCTACCGCTCATTGAGTCAGGGTTTAGGATTTTATCCTGTTATGATGGGGGCTAGAGACTGAAGGCCAGGACCCACATAATCATAGCAAGGCTGGAAAGTGGATTTCTTCATCGGTCTCTTTTGAAGGGTTACATGCACCATGAAAAAAATGACAACATAAAATATATATTCAGAATAATATAGCCTAGTGGTTCTTAGGGAAGAATAAAGTCAACAGTTTTGAATAGGTATGTGAGTTTTCAACCAGGGAAATAACACAGAAGACTAGTCTTTTATTATTATTACTATTATTTTTTAACTGGGGTAGATGTAGCCAACAAAGACCAAATATCTGAAAGCAACAAGAAGTGATCACTCTCAGGAAGGGTGGTTCCTCAGGCTTTCAATCGCCCCTCAATAAGTTTCAGATCCTGAGGGAGAGGGACAAGAAAACATTTGGTGCCTAAGGATATAAAAGAATGGTCAAAGTTCATAGAGGTGGGAGGCTATTTCCAAATAATGTAAAATCTATTAGAAAATAAAGTTATGAGGCAAAAGCTTATCTTGATGAAGTCCCAAGAGTTCATTCTTGCTTTTGTGTCCCTTGCCTTTAGAGACTGTCTTGCAAAAAGTTGTTTTGTCCAAGGTCAAACAGGTTGCTGCCTGTATTCTTCTCTAGGACTTGGATGGATCTCTGCCTCGCATTCAGACCTTTCATCCATTCCATCTTTGTGTGTGGTGTAGGAGAGTGGTCCGGTTCCGTTCTTCTGCCTGTGGCTGTCCAATTTCCCAGCACCACTCATTGAAGTGACTGTCTTTTTTCCACTGCACACTCTTTCCTGCTTTGTTGAAGATTAGTTGATCATAGAGTTGAGGGTCCATTTCTGAGTTTTCTATTCTGTTCCATTGATCTTCGTGTCTGTTTTTGTGCCGATACCATGCTGTCTTGATGATCATAGCTTTGTAATACAGCTTGAAATCAGGTGTTGTGACGCCCCAGCTTTGGTTTTCTTTTTCAACATTCCCCTGGCGATTCAGGATCTTTGCTGGTACCATACAAATTTCAAGATTGTTTGTCCCAGCTCTGTGAAAAATGTTGATGGTATTTTGATAGGGCTTGCATTGAATACATAGATTTCTCTGGGCAGCATAGACACTTTAACAATGTTTATTCTTCCAGTGCATGAGCATGAAATATTTTTCCATCTCTTTGTGTCTTCCTCAATTTCCTTCATAAATGTTCTGTAGTTTCTCGAGTCGGGTCTTTTACCTCTTTGGTTAAGTTTATTCCTAGGTATCTGGGGCGCCTGGGTGGCTCAGTGGGTTAAAGCCTCTGCCTTCGGCTCAGGTCATGATCTCAGGGTCCTGAGATGGAGCCCCGCATCCCTGCCAAGCAGGGAGCCCGTTTCCTTCTCTCTGCCTGCCTCTCTGCCTACTTGTGATCTCTCTCTGTCAAATAAATAAATAAAATCTTAAAAAAAAAGTTTATTCCTAGGTAACTAATGGTTTTTGGTGTAATTGTGAATGGGATTGATGCCTTCATTTCTCTTTCTTCAGTCACATTGTACTTCATCAAGATAAAAAGCTTCTGCACACCAAAGGAAACAATCGACAAAACTAAAAGGCAACTTATGGAATGGGAGAAGATGTCCAAGATCTATAAAGAACTTCTCAAACTCAACACCCCAAAAAATAAATAAGCCAGTCAAGAAATGGGCAGAACACATGAACAGACACTTCTGCAAAGAAGACATACAAATGGCCAACAGACACATGAAAAAATGCCCCACATCACTTGCCATCAGAGAATTGCAAATCAAAACCACAATAAGATACCACCTTACACCAGTCAGAATGACTAAAGTTAACAAGACAGGGAACAACAAATTTTGACAAGGATGTGGAGAAAGGGGAACCCTCTTACACTGTTGGTGGGAAAGCAAACTTGTACAGCCACTCTGGAAAACAGTGTGGAGGTTTCTCAGGTTGTTAAAAATAGAACTACCCTATGACCCAGCAATTGCACTACTGGATATTTACCCCAAAGATGTAGTGAAATGAAGGAGCTCATGAACCCCAATGTTCATAGCAGCAATGTCCACAATAGCCGAACTATGGAAGGAGCTGTGATGTCCTTCAATGGATGAATGGATAAAGAAGATGTGGTTCATATATACAATGAAGTATTACTCAGCCATCTGAAAGGATGAATATCTACCATTTACAATGACATGGATGGAACTGGAGGGTATTATGCTAAGTGAAATAAGTCAGTCAGAGAAACACAATTATATGGTTTCACTCATATGTGGGACATAAGGAATAGTGCATGGGGCAATAGGGGTGGGGGGAATGAATGGGAAGAAATCAAAGAGGGAGACAAACCATATGAGTCTTTTGACTCTGGGAAACAAACTGGGCACTGCAGAAAGGGAAGTGGGTGGGGGGATGGGGTAACTGGGTGATGGACATTAAGAAGGGCATGTGATGTAATGAGCAGTAGGTGTTATATCGAACTGAGGAATCATTGAACGTTATATCAAAAACCAATGATGTACTATACCTTGGCTAATTGAACTTAAATTAAAAAATAATAATAAAAAGAAAATAAAGTTATGGGGGTTCCTGGGTATCTTACTTGGTTAGGTAGCCTTCTTGTGATTTTCACTCAGGTCATGATCTCATGGGTCATGGGATGCAGCCCTTTGTTGGGTGCCAAACTCAGCCGGGAGTCTGCTTGAAGATTTCTCTCCCTCTACCCCTCTCCCAACTCAAGCGTATGTGCTCTCTTTCTCTCTCTCAAATAAATAAATCTTTTTAAAAAAGAGTTCTATGTTATTCATATATTGAATACTTATGCTAGTTTTTCTACACATTTGAATAATATTAACTAAAATAGGAAAAGTTAACATACGACATATGTTAGGATTTACTAGATTTTAGTTATGTATAAATTATAATAAATTAAAGGGACACAAAAATGCATTATGAAATCTACAGGTTATATTTTTCCCAAAAAAAAGTAGCAGCATTCCCAGTGTTAATTTTAGAAAAAAATAATGTGTATTATTTCAGTCAACAAATACAAACGTATTATAAACTACAAGAAAGACAAGGTATGTAAGTTAAATTTAAATCAATTTGAAAAATACATTTCCTGATACAGGAGCATGAATCATCAATTTTATTTGTGAAACTCAGATGCCACCTATTGTTCAGAAAAATAAATACATCATTTTTGTTAAAAATTGTATTTTTACTAGCAGTTTTCATGTCTCTGGAGAAATATGAACACTGTACACAGAGAACTGAACCTGGCTCTCTAACTGTACAGAATAATTAGAGGTTTCAAGGACACAGAGACACTGAGTGAAGCTCTCCGACAGGTATATTAGGTGGGAAGAAGTAAACTGTTCTTAAGTTCCTGTATCTTCAGAGGAGCACATTTGCCCTAGTAATTATTTTTATACATATATAGTTTTCACTTTTAGATCATTGTCATTTCACATGCAGTTGTAAGAAATAACAGAGAAATCTTACTTATCCTTTGCCCTGGCTTGCCCCCATGCAAAACGACTTTGATAACCAGGATACTGACATTGGTAGGATCAGGGCATAGTATTTTCATCATCACAAGGATAACTTTTGTGGCCTTTTTATAGCCACACCCACTTCCTCCTACCTCCCACCAGCTCCTTGATCCCTTACAGTCACTAATCTGTTCATTTCTATAATTTTGCATTCCAAGAATGTTATACAAATGGTATCTCCCATACAGTATATACACTTTGGGGACTGGCTTTTTCACTCAGCATAATTCTCTGGAAATTCACCCAGATTGTGGTGTGTATCAATAGTTAGGTGTGTAACAATAAAACAAACGTTGAGCAGTGTCCAGTGGTGTGGACATGTTATAAGTTGTTTAACCATTCACTCCTTGAAGGATAGCTAGGGTGTTTCCAGTTTGAGGCTATTACAAATAAGGCTGCTATTAATATGTATTACTAGTTTTGTGTGAACATAAGTCTTCATTTCTCTGGGATAAATTCCCAGGAGTGCAATTGCTGGTTTGTATGGAAGTTACATGTTTTTTAAAGAAATTGCCAAGTAATTTTTCCAGAATGGCTATATCATTTTACATTCCCATCATAATGTATGTGAGTGATCCAGTTTCTCTGTATCCTAACAAGAATTTGACATTGACTCTGTTAACTTATTTTAGCCATTCTAATAGGTATGTACTGGTGTCCTGTTGTAGATTTAATTTGCAATTTCCCTAACGATGTCAAAAATCTTTTCATGTGCTTATTTGCCATCTTTAATATCCTCTCTGGTGAAAGGTTTTTCATGTATTTTGTCCTTTTTCTAAGTGGATTGCTTCGTTTTTATTATTTTTTTTTCTCTCCAGTTTTGGCAGTTCTATATACATTTTAGATACTACTAGTGTTTTGTCAGATATGTAATATGTAAACATTTTCTTCCAGAGTATGGCTTATATTTTTAGCCTCTTAATAGGTGATAAACAGGGTCTTTTACAGAGCAAAAGTTTTAAATTTTTATCCAATCTAGTTTATCAGTTTTTCCTTTTACAGACCATGCTTTGGTTGTCAGTTCTAAGAACTCTGCCTAGCTTTAGAGCCTGAAGATTCTCTCTTGTTTTTGTTGTCTCTAAAAGTGTCCTAATTTTACATCTTATAATTAAGTCCATGACCCATTTTGAGTTCATTTTCATATAAGATGTGAAACTTACATTATTTTATTATTTGTCTGTGGATGTCCAATTGCTCCAGCACCATTTTTTGAAAAGGCTATCTTTCCTCTATTGGATTATAGTTACAAACTTGTTTTGTCAAAAGCTGGGCATGTTTGTGTGAGTCTAATTTTTTGTTCTATCTTCTATTCCATTGATATGTATGTCTATCTCTCCACCAATACCACACAGTCTTAACTACTGTCACTATATAATAAGTCATGAAATTACGTAGAATGATTCTTCCCACTCTATTCTTCTTCAAAAGAACTTCAGCTCTTCTATTTCCACTGCCTTTCCATATAAATTTTATTTTATTTTTAAGATTTTTATTTATTTATTTGACAGATCACAAGTAGGCAGAGAGCCAGGCAGAGAGTGGGGGTGGGGGGAGCAGGCTCCCTGCTGAGCAGAGAGCCTGATGCGGGGCTCAGTACCAGGACCCTGAGATCATGACCTGAGCCGAAGGCAGAGGCTTAACCCACTGAGCCACCCAGGCACCCCTCCATATAAATTTTAGAACATTGGCTATATGTACAAAAAATCTTGCTGAGATGTTGATAAGATTGTGTTAAACCTTCATCTACTTCAAGAGAATAGTCATTTTTACTATGTTCTCTAATTTATCTGCAAACATACTATGTCTCTCCATTTATTGAGATTTTCTTTGATTTGTTTCATCAACATTTTGTGTATACAAAGTTCTCTACATGTTTTCTTATTTCATTTATTCATTGCTAGCATATGAGAAATACTATTGATTTTTGTATGTTTATCTTATTCTTGCAACCTTAGCCAACACTTATTTTAGTAGTTCTTTTGCAGATTTCTTCAGATTTAATATGTTTACAATTACCTTATCTGAAAATAAGGACAATTTTATTTTTTCCTTTCTAGTCTTTACACCTTTTGCTTTCTTTTCTTACCTTCATTCACTGGCTAGAACTTCTAGCACTATGTTGAATAATTAAAGTCATCTAAATCTAGAATTTTCTTTGTGGGAAGGTATTTAGCTATATATCTGTATATCTTTAACAGCTGTCTATTCATGTTATATATTTCCTCTTGAGTGAGCTTTAGTAGTTAATATCTTTTAAGGAATTTGTGCATTTCACCTATGTACTTAAATTTATTGCAAGTTGCAACATTATTCCATTATAATCCTTTTAATGTCCTTAGGATCGTAATTATGACCTTATTTCTGATTTTAATTTGCAGCTTCTCTTTCCTTGATCATTCGGGCTTTAGGTTTAGTAATTTTAGTGTTGCTGACTTTTATTGCTATTTCATTGATTTCTGCTTATTTTTTTTCTTCATGCTTTATGCTTTTTCCTAGGTTAAGGTGGAATTTTAAAGCATTCATTTGAGCCAGTTCTTTTAATACAAGCATCAATAGCTGTAACTTTCCTTCTAAGGATTATTTTAGCCACTTTGCTAAAGCTATGTCAGAAACATTCTACAAATTTTTACAGGTTCTTAATTTACTTTCTTTTAATTTAATGTATTCTCTAAATCATCTTGTGATTTCTTTGAGGCAGAATTAATTAGAAGTATGTTGTTCAGTCTGTTAAGCTTCTGCCTTTGGCTTAGGTCATGATCTCAGTGTCCCGGGGTCGAGCCCTACATTGGGCTCCCTGGTCAGTGGGGAGTTGTGCTCTCACTCTTGCTCTCTCTCAAATAAATAAATAAAATCTTTAAAAAAATTTTTTCAAAATATTGAAGGATGTTTCAGATATATTTTTATTGATTTCAAGTTTCATGGTTGTCGTAGAACATAGTTTTAATATTTCAGTCTCGGTAAGTCTATTGAGATTAGTATTGTGCCCTGGAATATGGTCTTTCTGGGTGAATGGTCTATGTACACTTGAAAAAAAAAAGTGTGTTCTGCTGTGGATGGAGTGTTCTATAAATGTCATTTACGTCAAATTGGGTAATATTCTTTCCATATGCTTGGTGATGTTTTTATCTACTTGTTCTATAAATTAATGAAAGGAGAATGTTGAAGTTAGAAACTAGAATTGCAGATTTGTCTCTCCTTTTAGTTATATCACTTTTACTTAATGTATTATGTATACCTAATGTAATCTGTTACTATATGCATACATATTAAGGTTGGATTTTTTCTTCATTAAATAAACTCCATGTCATTATGCAACGTCCCTCTTTATTCCTGGTAATATTTCTTGTTCTAAATCTACTTCACCTAGTATTAATATAACTAATATAATTTTCTTTCAATTATTGTTTATATAGCTATCATTTTCTTGTGTTATTTTTAGTCCCTCTTTGTCCTGGTTTTAAGGTGGGTGTTTTATAGATAGTATAGAATCGGGTTTTGCTTTTTTGTCTGATATTGATATTCTCTGCCTTTCGATTGGATGTTTAGAATATTTACGTTGAATGAATTATTGATATGTTTAAATGTAATTTCCATATGTTGTTTTCTACTTATCCCCACTCTTTGGGCCTCTTCCCTCTTTTCCTACCTTCTTTTGGAATAACTACATATGTACTTCTTATGACTACATCTTATCTCCACTATTGACTTATTGGTTATATCTGTTACTTTTAATTTTGAGGTTGCTCCTGGATATAATATGCACACACACATACACACACCTTATCACACTCTATCTTCCGGTAACACTATACCACTTCACATATAGCATAAGCACCTCATAATAACGTGTTACTCTATCCTGTACTCTGAGTCTCAAATCAAGATATCCATAATCTGTATTCTTATCTGGTGCTCAGGGTTTTTTTTTCCAAGCTCATGTAAATGTTGGAAGAATTTGGTGATTTGTGCTTTAAGATTAAGGTCTCCTCTTTCTTGCTGGCTCTTAGTTAGGTGATGCCCTCCTAGAGGCCCTTCGCGTGTTCTTGCCACGTGGCCCCCTTCATCCTCAAAGCCGCTACAGATTTAAAGGACTCCTGTGAATAAATCAGGCTCAAATAGAATAAGCTCCTTTTTGCCATTTAAGGTAACCTAATCACAGAAATGATATCCCCCTGTATTCAGAGATTCCATCCACTTTCAGGGTGTACGTCACGGGGAGTCATTAACTCTGCCCCTCACACAGGGCAGGGAGACGCATATCAGCTAAAACATAATTCATAAACAGAAAAATAGGAGATTTTCCATCTGTAACCTCTCCAGTTAACTAAACCTTACTGGACAGTGAAATGTCTTTCATCTTACAGTGCCATGTCTACTACATGCCTAACATATAATGAGAACTCAGGAAGTGTTTGTTGAATGGAAAACCTGACTCTTTGAAAATGACAGAAGTTTAAAGTACACAGTGATTAACATTATTCTCCAGCACTCTCAATTGCCTTAATTGCTCAAGGTAATCAGGTGTCCTAGATTCTACTTGTAGGGCCTCCCTGGTTGAATGCTCCAACAAAATCCCAAGTGAAATCAGTTTCTAATAAAAGAAGCACAACCCCATTTGCTATGTCCCTGCATTATGAGAACTCTAAATAAGAAAAATGCAAAAGGAAAAAATCAGTCATCACATATACATGTGTAATGTAAATTATACATTGATAATAGTAATCAGGAAGTAGGATCTGTGGAGCCCTTGCTTGGAAACTGGCAGATAAAATCAGAGAGGTGGTGCTTCTAGATAGGTGATACATTGTAAGCCAATTCTGTTCTCTCTGTACTCATCTTTCTTTTCTTTTGAACACACTTTTAATACCCTTTCCCATTTCAACTTTGTCTAGTTGCCTCTTTTCCCAGCTCCCTCTATTTCTTCTCTGCTAATTCTTTCTGCCTCTTCATTTTCCTGTCTATGTAGCTTTCTCGCCCTCTCTTTCTCTTCTCTCTCATTAGATCCCTTGTTCTCCTCTCCACTGTATACTGGCTCTCACCTCATTTCCTCAACTGGTATTGGCTCTTTTAAACAATTGCTCCTTACCTTTATATAAATCAGCTTTTCATCTTTTGTTTCTGAATATTAAGTCTAAGGGGCACCTGGGTGGCTCAGTCGTTAAGCGGCTGCCTTCGGCTCAGGGCATGATCCTGGCATCCTGGGATCGAACTCCATATTGAGCCCCATATCGGGCTCCTTGCTCAGCAGGAAGCCTGCTTCTCCCTCTCGCACTCCCCCTGCTGGTGTTCCCTCTCTTGCTGTGTCTCTCTGTCAAATAATGAATATTAAGTCTATAATAAGAACAATATGTTTTCTCTACTGTAAGTATATGTATCTCTAATATCAGCCTATAAGGACAAAATGAAAGATTAAATATTTTTATCTTTTGTAATCTGAACTGGTACACAGGAATGGAAATCACACATTGTCCCAGAATGTCTCTGATCAGTTTCTATCTCTATATACATCCTATATAGAACTCTCTTACAAAGCTGAGCAATACTTAGATTGCTCACTAGATGGCAAATGATCACATAAGGAGACTGACCATAGAAAAAAGATTTTATAGAATTCGAGATTTGTTATGAAGAAAAGGCAGATTTTTTTTTAACAGATAAAGTAAGTACCAACTAAAATATCCTAAAAGCTCCTTATGTCTTTATCCAGGACAAAATCCTTCCAAATCTCTATTCCCTTATAATTACTTATGAATCAGAAACAAAGCAAAAATAAATAGAAGAAAGGCTATAAAGAGGAAATGTTTCCTAGCTATAGGGACTAAATAAATGGTTCACAATTATTCATCGTTGAAATAGGAATAAAGTGAAAACGTACCATAAGCAGCCCTGTCAGTAAAATGGTCTATAATTTAAAAACACTGTAATCACTTATAAGTAGTAACGATGTCTAAAAGGGAAATATGAGTGATCATATGAAGAAGACATATTAAATAACAATAGTTTAGGGAAGGGGAAATATATTAGTGGGGTTGGAGTTGATTACTACAAGGAACTACCAACTTAAAATCTATTAAACCAAATTAAAATCATCACTACATACTGTCATATGCAATAAAAATAAGTAATACATCAAAAGCTTTAATATTTCAGGTATTCATGCAAATCAATAAACAAGCAGGACTACATCAAACTAAAAAGGTTCTACACAGCAAAAGAAACAATCAATAAAATGGAAAGGCAACCTATGGAAGAGGCCAACATACTTGCAAATCATATATCTGATAAGGTATTAATATCCAAAATATATGAAGAATGCAAACAACTGAACAGAACAAAGGCTAACAACCTGGTTTCAAAAACTGGGCAAAGGAACTGAATAGTTTTCCAAAGAAGACACAAAAATGGCCAACAGGTACATAGAAAGGTTATCGATGTTCTACTCATTAGAGAAATGTAGATCAAAACTGTAATGGTTTATCACCTCACACCTGTTATGATGGTTATCCTGAAAAAGTGCTTTTCCATAAGATATATACTATTACACAGAGAAAAATATACGATTAGGGTAAGGGTCTTGAGGTGGGTGATTATCTTGGATTTTCTGGGTAAAACCAATGCAAATAGGCTCCTTAATTGTGAAAAAGGAAGGAAAAAGAGAAGTGAGGATAGAGGCAGAGGTCTGAGTAATTCTGTTTTTGGTATTCACGTGACAAGGAATGTGGTCAGCGCCTAGAAGCTAGAAAAGGCAAGGAAACAGATTCTCCCACAGAGTCTCTGGAAACGAAGGCTCACATCTCAATTTTAGCCCTGTGAGACCTGGACTTTCGACCTCCAGGATTGTACGATAAAAAAAGCTTGTGTTGTTTTAAGCCACTGTATATGTGGTAAATTGTGACAGCCACAAGAGAAACTAATGCAACTCCTTAGGAAGGAAATACCAGCTATTTCTCTGAAAGCAAGAAAGTGATTACCTAAACTTGAGTAAGATTCACTTAATATCTCAGAAAAGATGACAGGATAAAAGTATCCATCTTATGTAACAGATAATGAAAATTTTTCCCCCTGTAGCTGGTAAAATAATTGTTTGTGGAGAAAGGCCTGATTTCTTTTTTTTATAATTTTTTTTTAAAGATTTTATTTATTTATTTCACAGAGAGAGAGAGATCACAAGTAGGCAGAGAGGCAGGCAGAGAGAGGAGGAAGCAGGCTCTCTGCCGAGCAGAGAGCCAGATGTGGGCCTCGATCCTAGGACCCTGAGATCATGACGTGAGCTGAAAGCAGAGGCTTTAACCCACTGAGCCACCCAGGCACCCGAAAGGCCTGATTTCTTGACAAGGTACTTAGGTAAGCACATTTTAAGGGAGATGCACACTCTGGAGTTGACAAGGTTCTTACAAGTTTCACAGGCAAGAGGAAAACAATTCTGCATAATAAAAGAGACTGATAATGGTATGCATGACTGA
This sequence comes from Ailurus styani, assembly GCA_002007465.1. Lineage (NCBI taxonomy): Eukaryota > Metazoa > Chordata > Mammalia > Carnivora > Ailuridae > Ailurus > Ailurus styani. Next base: position 1,159,648 of record LNAC01000179.1, read on the forward strand.
GCTGCTCTGGGACAGGTAGGGGAGGGAGGCACAATCCAGGAATAGAACACAGTATCTGTCCTGGGGACTGGATGAGTGAAATGCCAGGAGCTACAGGACCCCATTTCCATTTCTATACTGATCAGCTTTTGCTAGGGTCATAAACAATCTCCTAGTCTCAGTGGCTTAAACAATAAATCGTGTGTCTCACTCATGAGTATTGGTTGTGGCTTTGTTGGCCCCAGCTGGGTTCCTGATGTCAACTAGGCTTGGGTTCAGAGCTGTGCTGTGTGTGTCTTGTGCTGGGACCCAGGCTGAAGAAGTGCTGTCTAAGCACGCTGTCCTCACAGAGGATGGGAAGAGTGCAGGAGGGTGATGGACTTCTCTTAGAAGAGGGCAGCCTGTCACTTCAGGAAGAGGAGAGTGAATATTTGCTGAACAATATTCCAATCTACTATAATCCCATAACACTTCAGGCAAACTGGGAAACTAATGATAGACCTGGTGTCATTGGAAATTTGGTGAAAGCCAGAGCATATGTTGAGTTTTGCACTGAAGTCTGCGCAGGACTGAAACAGTAAGTCCAAGGGAATAAGGAAAACAGCAAAAGAAAAAACGGGGTTAGTTTTACTTCTTTAACCCAAAGGAAAAGAAAAGTGAACTAGCATTTTGTTTGTTTTTGTTTTGTTTTTTAAAGATTTTATTAATTTATTTGACAGAGAGAGAGAGATTACAAGTAGGCTGAGAGGCAGGCAGAGAGAGAGGAGGAAGCAGGCTCCCTGCTGAGCAGAGAGCCTGATGCAGGGGCTCTATCCCAGGACCCTGAGATCATAACCTGAGCCGAAGGCAGAGGCTTTAACCCACTGAGCCACCCAGGCGCCCCGTGAACTAGCATTTTGATAAGTAACATCTCTTTATCAAGTACTGTGCTGAATAATTTCATTCTCATTTATTTTCACGGGCTTTTGAGGTAAGAAAACAAGCTCAGACAGAGAAAGACAATTATCATATGATCTCTCTGATATGAGGAACTTGAGGGGCAGGGTGGGGGGCTGTGGGGGGTAGGGAGGGAAAAATAATGAAACAAGATGGGATGGGGAAGGAGACAAACCATAAGAGACTTCTAATCTCATAAAACAAACTGAGGGTTACTGGGGGGTGGGAGGGTAGGGATAGGGTGGATGG